>JASDQU010515179.1:27774-39017 GCA_032191745.1 Picea mariana | reverse complement strand
CTTCGATAAATTTATGCAGAAACTCCTTGAATGCATAAATTTATCGAAGCATATTTTGATGATTGGACTGTTTTTAGTTTATTGAAGAATCATATTGAATGTCTAAGGATAATGTTGGATAAATGCAGACAGTTTCAAATTTCCCTGAACTTGAAGAAATGAATTTTATTTTCACCATTTGGAGTGCTTTTAGGTCATATTGTATGTAAGAAAGGATTGTTGGTCGACCCATCAAAAATTGCCATTATTGTTGATCTACCCCCTCCTACTCCATTCAAATAGTTGCGCACTCCACTGGGACACACATGATACTATAGGAAATTCATTAAAGGATATGCTCAGATTACAACACCGATTGAGAAGCTATTGAAAAAATATTGTCAGTTTATTTGGACAGAAGAATGTCAGTAGAGCTTCGACACACTGGAATAGAAAATGGTTACTGCGCCTATTCTGCTTTTCCCAAAATGGACCAAGGAATTTCATGTGCATGTTGATGCGTCTTCCATTTCTTTAGGAGTTGTGTTAGCACAACTTGGACGAGGAGATATTGACCACCCGTTAGGCTTTGCTAGCAGGAATCCATCAAATGATGAGATTAATTACACCACCACTGAGTGAGAAGGGTTAGCCATGGTATACGCATTGCAGAAATTTCACCACTACTTTTTGGGAGGACACCTTAAAATGTTTACTGATCACTCTGCACTAAAATACCTAGTCAACAAGCCAGTGTTGGGGGGAAGGATATGCATATGGCTTCTGCTATTTCAGGAATACAATTTTGAGATCATAGTAAAGCCAGGGAGAATGAACAAAGGTCATGATCAATTGTCAATATTGGAACATGGTGAAAAGTCGGCCAGTTTGGAGGACGCACTACCGGATGCATAACTACTAGCCTTTAGAATATCGATGACCACTTCGCATAGATAGTCCAGTTCCTATCAACAAGAATGACACCTAGTGAGTACATAATTCCTTAGAAGAAACAACTAGTAGTGTGCAATGCAGACTTCTCACTTATAGCTGGACATCTATGCAAGATGGGACCTGATGAGATATTAAGAAGATGTGTTATGGAGGCAGAGTGACCATTGATCCTCACAGAATCTCATGAAGGCATCGCAGGAGGACATTACGCAGGGAAAACAACTGCGCAAAAGGTTCTTAGAGCTGGCCTTTGGTGGCCTACCTTACACAAAGATGCTAAAGACTATTCCAGAGCCTGTTATGTATGCCAAAGAGTTGGGAAACCTTCCAGAAGAGATGAAATTCCACTAGCACCACAACGGACCCTAAAAGCATTTGAGAAATGGGCCATTGACTTCGTTGGACCTATAAACCCACCAGGAAAGTGTACAAGAGCAAGGTACATAATTACAACAACATAATACTTGACCAGATGGGACGAAGCAAGAGTAGTTAAGGATTGTAGTGGAACTATGGCTACGTGCTTCATATTTTATGACATCATAACCAGATTTGGATGCCCAAAGATCCTTATGAGTGATCAAGGTACACATTTCATCAATAAGAAAGTTGAAGCCCTGATTGAGGAATTTGCAGCTCACCGTCAAAAAAGCACACTATACCATCCACAAGCAAATGGGACAGTTGAATAATTCAACAAGATCTTGGAAACAACACTCATGGATATTTGTAGTGTGAATAGGGATGATTGGGATCTAAAAGTACCTGCAGTATTATGCGCCTATAGAACCACATGTAAGAAGCTTACAATGAAGACACCTTTTAAGTTGGTATATGGTCTTGAAGATATTGTTCCTATGGAATATCTGGTACCCAACCTAATAATTGTTGCCTTTACATATATAGATGACCCTGGTGCTGTTCAAGAGAGGATTTCACAGTTGGTTGAATTGAAGGAAGATAGATTTATTGCAGGATTCCATCAGCATGTTCAGAAGGAAAGAGAGAAGGCTTATCATGACAGGCACATCAAGAAGAAGGAATTTAGACAAGGTGATCTAGTCCTAATATATGACATTAAGTTCATCAAACATCCTGGGAAGTTTAGAATGCATTGGATAGGGACATATGAGATCACTTATGTTATAGAGGGAGGAGTTGCACAATTAAAGACTTTGAATGGGGAGTGGAAGGAAGGATTAGTGAATGGGAGCTCGTTGAAATTATACTATGACAACCAACTATCCCACAGTTCTTAGTAAGCACAAGAAAAGGGTCTAGGTACCAGGTGTAGTTGAAACTGGGTTCCAGACACAGAAAAGACAGTCTGCACAAGGAGGAAAAGGAGGCATCGAGCAGAAAGAAGAGGTTTCACTGTGCAGTCTGAAATCGAAGTAAAACAGGAAGCTGAGATCTGAAGTGCCTCAGGATGAGTCACGGGTGAGTGCTCTGGGCTTGTTGGCCCTTGGTTATGGAATCAAGTGAATATCAAGGAAGAAAAAGGAAAATGAAAACTTCAAGGAAGACACAGTGACTGTTACTGGGATGAAATGAGCAAAAGAGTAGAAAAGATGGAGTTATGTAATGTCCCCAATCGTTACGATTACAAGCAAAGATAAATGTGCAATTTTATTTTATGTTTTTTTAGTGCCAGGAAGGAAAATACGACAACAATTGAGCCACACAAGTTGAGGAAGAACACATGAACGTAGGTGAGTCGATAGACGACAACGACTCAACAACTAGCACAAAGAGCAACTGGGCGACACAAGCGTAAATGAACATATAGAAATGACTACCCGCCCGACTCAACTTGGAAATGCCTACAAGCTAAGGGACAAAATCCACCATACCGCCACAATGACCTCGAAGGCTAGTTACTAGAACCATGATGGTGCATAAACAAGCACATGAAGGCGTTACATCCCAAGCGCTGACAACAAATTACCACGATCAACAACACCCACAATGGGAAGCACCGACTCCAACCAAGTTATTATTCGCTTCTATCCAATAGGGCGTTCCATGATCCCCTCCTGGAATCACGTCGTCTTTAGGTGATAGACAAGACGATAGCCCTGGTGCAACATAACCTAACTATACCAAGGACTCCAGAAGGACTATCACGCTAGGAGCCGAATGACTTACAAGAAGACTACACTTACGCCCCCAAGCAATGGGTCAACAAGATGCATATGACAACACTCGAAATAAAATTGCGCGAATGACAAGAGGATTTGTGTCTCCTACAAGGCAACCTGTATGGTGAAACGATTGTGACCTACCACCCCTTCTAGTTCGACCTAAGGCGCAAGGCCGTATTCCACAAATAACGGTTATTTATTAATAGTTTTAGTTAATAAACTACTAATCCCTCAACCATTAAGCTTGCACAAGATAAACGACTATTATGCCAATGACTATCATAACTAACAATCCTATTAATTCAACATCTATCTCCCTCTCTAACAAAAGATAGTCCCACATGTTTTTATAAAATCAATAAATTTGTAAAACTTTTAAATCATTTAATAATAATAAAACCTTTCCTCGCAATCCACTTCACCTTAAAGGAGATGTTAGTTAATTTACTTAATTAAGCATGTTAGATAAAGTAGCTAAGTAAAGGGTTTGATACTAATTAAAGGTCGGTTTAAGTAGCTCAGAAAAGGGTTAGAGTAGTTGCGAAAAGGTTTAACACTGAAATAAAATTTAAAGCGATTTTCGGACTGATACCCGTTGATTGTTAAAATAAGAACTCTATCTAACCAATCACTACATGACAAATGAATTCACTGCCCACGTAACCGTTAGGTGGCTATCAAGAATAGGCACATTGTCTATGTAGGTATGGTAGAGCTATCAAGGGAAAATCTCTGACAACAACTACTCTTTCCAGTAAATTTAAAAACACTTACAATGCATGAACCCACCCGATGTCACACCCTGCATGTATTAAATTCACTGTGGAAAATTCACTACCAAACTATGCGATAAAATCATAGCCAAAAAGGGTGTAGAACCTCTCAGAAAATTTGGGTGGATGGCAGCCAGTATATGTAACATAATAGCAGCAAAAAATGTGAAAAGATTGGCTCAGAATTTCATGTGGACTATAGGATAAAGCTAAAACTGACAATACCGATATTACAATTGCATTCAATACATAACATAATCACAATGGATACAAATAAAATGCTTTCCAATGAATTCGAGTCTCATAGGAAAGTAAACCGCTATTCAACCATTCAGATTAAAATCCATACAAGGAAATCGATTTGTAGTGATAATTAAATCGGGAATCTCTGCAGTTCAATTTGAATGTTGTTCAAGGCAACTAGAGGTAAAATATAAATTCTATCAATTAATTAAAACGATGTAAATGTAAACACCAATCATTAGAGAATTGTCCATAAAGCAATTATGCCATTTTTAAAAAAGCCAAATATCAAAAAGGACTAAATGTAAAAGCCAATTATTAAAAGGTGTAAATGTAAATGCCCATTTATTAAAATGCTATCCAGAAAATGATTAGGTAAAAGTAGGGTCATTATCTCTGTCCGACAAAGAAAAATGCAGGGGTAACAACCACTAGTTCACTGGCTTTTGGGTTCAATAGACAATCAATAAAGAGAGAACATTGTCTTTCACAGGTTTACAAATGCAGAAAACAAGGGGCAATTTGTGAGTGTTATCATCCGAAAACGTGTCCGGGAAAAGGGTAAGTTCTTTGTTTAAAAAGGTAAAACGAAGGTTCAATCTAGAGGGTAAACTCGCCATCCAAATACCTTGAAGGCACAAGGTACACTCGCCATCAACTTAAAATAGAACACAGAGTACGGTCTCCATCAAATACAGTGATTGCAGAGAGAATTTGTGATGGAAACTCAATAGCATTCGACTACTACAACCATTTTGGCTTATTCAAACCCCTCCCGATTAATAAATTAAATTAGGAGTAGTAAATACATGAATAAAGAGATAATGCAATGGGTCAAATGCTGTGGTAAAATTACGACAAGAGTCATGAAGCATGGAGGGTTAACAAAAGAAATGTTGATTTACAAGTGATAAATCGATATATAACAAGACTTCCTAGGGTACCATTATAAAAACGCAGACTTGAAATCAGTTCGTTCTTTTTTTTCTCTTTCCACTGCCAGAATACCAAATAAAAATTTGCAGACAGGAAATCAATTCGTGCTTCCAGTGCTATGACCCCAATACAACGCAACCAATAGTAAGAGAATGCAAGGATCCAATGGGAAAGGTCATGGAATGATTGTAGGGGTTGTATTAGCTGAGGCATAGAGAAAACCAACTAGGACCCCAGATAATCCACACATAGACGTCGTCGCCAGATGGTGGAATTGACAACTAGCTAGGGACAAACATCAAAGGTAGACGGCTAACAGGTTCATCCTTCTCTCATCATCCTCGCACAAAAAAGTAGGGTGTTGAGATCCATAGGTCTCTTAATGCTAAGGCGACGACCATAGATCAGGCTCCTAGCTGACTGCTCAGGCAAGGACTGGTGAGCTAGGGATGAAGGCTAATCAACCACAAAGGTCACAATAAACACAACAAAGTGGTCAAGACATGCGGGAAAACGAAGGCCATGGGAGTCAACAACCATCGAGCTAGGCTAAGAAAAGTTTCAGTCATCAATTTAAAAAAAAAACATCAGTTTACTTCTCCATTAAATAAGCAGATCCAAGCATAAGTCCTAATACATTCTACCATACAAAAATTAAGAGAGCGTAGCATTGCCTGATCACCCACTTTGAATGACGTCTCGCGTGCTCCGTGCCAATCCCGCTTGCTGACTGGCAACACTTCACTGGTACCTCCCAGCCAATGCTAGGGGTAGTCTTCTTCCACCTTAGCCCCCCGAGCCTCAAAGGGGCCAAACCACACTATCCATAGATTTCGACTAGCTCCCAGCTCGCCTCGCAAGGCCAAGCTACCACTCCTCACCGAGCTGGGTATCCCAACTTCCACAAGTTAAGTCACACAAGTAGATAATTCTGCAGCATAACATTACGCAAAACAGAAGAGATCCAACCTCCATCTCCTCCCTTCATTATATAGAGTTTCGTGGTTCCTTACCTTCCTAGAATCTCATTTAATTAAGTTTTTAAAATTTAATTCCTAAAAATTCCTCCCCGTACAAGTGTCACCCATCCCCTTCATTCTTCCATAAATTAATTTCTTTAATTAATTAATTATCTTTATCTCCCTCACCCACCTAGAGTTACTCATAGAATCACTCCTAGGTGTCACCAAATTCTCTTACAGGTTTTAATGGCTTTCCCCATTATTAAATTGCTAGTTCATTTTAAATTAGAAAGCTCTTAAATCGTAGATACTTTACTAAGTTTGACTTTCCGTTTTTTCCCTTATGTTCCCTTTTTCCCTTTTTATGTTTACCTCTTTTCCTGGTTTCTTAATATTTTAGATTTTCCCTCTTTCCCCTTTTTAATTAGAACTCAAAAATGCAGGTGTGGAAATTAACCATTTTTCCCTTTTATCATTTAATTAGTATATTTAAAATTATCAAAAAAATAATAAAACAATTAATTCCCCCCCTTTTTTTAAAATTTTATTCCAACAATATATTTTTTTTTTAAATAAATTAAATTTGTTACTCCCTCCATGTTACAAGATTTAATGAAGATCATACTCTTTATTTATTTATTTTTAAATTTTATTATATATATATTTATATATCATTTTTTGTTTTTAATAAAAAAGGATAAAATTTTACCACTAGCATGATTTAGACCTAGACCTTAAATTTTTGTACTAGGCGACATTTAATTAGGGAATTTGTTTTAAAAATTCTTAACACATTATTCTTCTTAAGGCCATCTAGGTTCAGTCCTCTATCATCAATAACGCGATGTGCCCTTCAGGACGCACTAGGTGCTCCAAGGGTGCCACTCGCCTCATCTGTTCCCTTGCACGACGTGCCCTTCAGGATGAACTACGTGCTCCAAGGGTGCCACTCACCTCTTTCCACTTTTCTTGTGTGAAGTGCCCTTCAGGATGCACCATGTGCTCCAAGGGTGTCACTCACCTCTCGACTGACTTGGTAGACATAAAAAACCCCTGGAGTCAATACTCTGCCAGGTGAACTTGTGGGAGACTAAGGGTTTCTAAGGAATAAGGGCCCCAACTTATTGCGTGCCCCTTAGAATCATCATGAGTGATTGTCGTAGTCTTCCCTCATGGCATCGTGGGTCCTCTCGAACTAGGTAAACATTAACCTACAGTTCGAGCCACTGCGGGAGTGCTAGTAGGTTGTGGCAGGGCTACTGTCCACACCTCTCCCTCAACATCTCTGGTATTCGTGTGTGACCCCTTTATTCCACATGTGAGTCTGGTCGACAAGCTATCGTCATCTTGCATCATCAATAAATCATGTCAGAATATATCCATATCATATCATCTAATCATATGCACTAATATCACAGTAAAACAATCAATCCCTAATGGTACACTCCCTGACTCGATTCAGATTCCAAGGGGTTCGATCGATGCCTCTACATCCTCAAGGTCCAAAACTCTACACACTCAGTAAAACCAAGTCAATAGCACCTGTCTATGTCGAGGCAGTAAAACAACATGTCATCATCCCATAACGCCTCATAATCAAAATCAAAAGTTTTAATAGCATAAAAATACAAATCACTTGCGAGCAAGTGTCCTCAAAGAATAAGTTCGCTCAGTGCGCTAGAGCGGGATGTTACATACACCCCCTCTTGGTCCAAACTTCGTCCTGAAGTTTCATAGTATATATGCTGAAATAAAGTGTATCACATTATCATATGTTTATCTATAAAAAAAAAAATGGAAATTGTTGGCGCATATCATATGCATTCTCCCAGGTCGCCTAGTGCGAACTATAATTGTCCCACTAGACCTTGACCTGCTCTATTGTTCGATGCCATAGTTGTCGAACGTGATGATCCAAGATACAGATCGGCTTAGCTATGATCTCCCCCTCGTCTGATACCTACAAGAAACTCATGTCAATAACATGCGTAGGATCACTAATATAATGTCTCAAAACAGATACATGAAAAACATTGTGCATATGCCTCAAAGAATCAGACAAGGCTAGTTGATAGGCCACGGGCCCCTTTCTCTCCACAATATCAAAAGGTCCCATGAACCTAGGACAGAGTGTATCTCCCTTCCCAAACTTGATCGAAATCTTATGCGGTTTAACCCGCAAGAAGACTCGATCAATGACCTCGTAAATACGGTTGACACAGTGTGCATCGACATAAATCTTCTGTCGATCTTGCACTTCTTTAGTCCTTTGTCTTATCGTTTTCATTTTCTCTTCCATTTCTTGGATTGCTTCTGGTCCCACTAGGACCCTATCCTCAAGCCAATCCCAACTCAGAGGCTTCTGACACGGTCGCCTGTAAAGAAACTCGAAAGGCGCCAGCTTAATGGTGCTCTGGTATCTGTTGTTGTAAGCAAACTCCACTAGTGGCAATAATTCTTCCCAACGCTTTTGTTGGTCTATCATGTACATGCGCAACATGTCCTCCAAGGTCTAGTTTGTTCATTTGGTCTGTCTATCAGTCTCTAGGTGATAAGCAGTACTAAAGTTAAGATGGGTTCCCAAGGCCTCTTGGAAACTCATCCAAAATCATCTAGTAAACATTGATCCTTGATAGGATATAATCCTCTTAAGCACGCCATGTAGCCTCACAATATCACTGATGAAAACTCTAGCTATGTCAGGTGCCTGATACGTCGTACGCACAGGAATAAAGTGAGCACTCTTCGTCAGAGTGTCTACTACTACAAAAATTGAGTCATGTCTCCTTGCTGTTAGTGGCAATCCAACAACAAAATCCATCGAAATAACCTCCCATTTTGACTCTGAAATAGCGTGTAGTTGTAGTAATCCTGTTGGGTGTCTATGTTCAGCCTTTACCTGCTGACATTCTAGACATCTGACCACATAGTTCACTATGTTTTCCTTCATTCCCTTCCAGAAGAATAAGGGTTTAAGGTCTGCCCTCATCTTCGTGACTCCCGGGTGAGCCATGTAAACTGCTTTATGAGCCTCGCTTAGGATCAAGATCCTCAACTCGTCGTTTGGTGGTACGTAAATCCGATTTTTAAACCTCAATAAACCATCGCTATCAAATGAAAATCCTTCAAATCGTGGTACCATTATTTTGTTTTGTCCGATAAACCCTCGACCTCTATGTACCAGTCATCGTCACGCTGTAAAGTTAGAATATTTTCACGTAGATTCATCTCAAGAGGTAGCATCGAAAAGATGTGTGGTCTCTGACTTAATGCGTCTGCCACTCGGTTCACTATTCCTTTTATGTAAGTAATCTCAAAGTCGTACTCACTAAGCAATTCTGACCAACATCATTGTCACGCATTCAAGTCGCTTTGCGTAAAGATGTGTAGTAGTCCACAGTGGTCAATTTTTAGTTCAAATTTTTGTCCAACAAGGTAGTGTCTCCAAACCTTCAAGGAATATACAATTGCTAACAACTCCAAATCGTGCATCGCGTAGTTCTCCCCATGCCTTCTCAGTTTCCTCGAAATGTAAGCGATTACTCGTCCTTCTTGCATCAAGACTCTCCCTAAGCATTCCTTGGATGCATCAATGCAAACCAAGAAGTCTGCATCCATGTCTGGGACCTTTAGTATCAGTGTTGTTGTCAACAACTCCTTGAGCCTCCGAAATGCTTCCGCGCATTTCTTGGTCCAAACAAACTTCTGGTTTTTCTTGTACAATTCCATGATCGGATTTGCTATCTTCAAAAACCCCTCGATGAACTGTCGATAGTATCCTGCTAAACCCATGAAGCTATGCACTTCCGAGACATTTGTCAGCGTAGGCCATTCCATAATGGCCTCGACCTTTATTGGATCCACAACGATACCTTCACCGGAGATGATGTGCCCTAAGTAGTGGATCTTCAATTGAGAAAATGAGCATTTGGATAACTTCCCATACCATTTGTGCTCTCACAGACACTATAGTACGAAGCGCAAGTGCTCATCATTCTCCTCGATCGTCTGAGAGAAAATAAAAATATCGTCAATGAATACTTGGACGAACTTGTCCAAGTACTCTCAGAACACCCCATTCATCAAACTCATAAATACCCTTGGGGCATTTGTCAATCCAAACAGTAAAACAATAAACTCGTAATGTCCAAACCTCGTCTTAAAGGTGGTCTTAGGGATGTCATCTTCCTTAATCCATAATTGGTGATACCCTGATCCCAAATCGATCTTTGAGAACACTGTCACGCCCTTCATTTGATCGAACATATCATCAATCCTCGGCAACAGATATTGATTCTTGATCGTGGCCTTGTTCAATTGACGGTAGTCAATGTAGAGCCTCCATGATCCATCCTTCTTTCTTATGAAAATAATAGGTGCACCCCACGGTGACACACTAGGAAGTATCAGTCCCAGGTCCAACAATTATTTTAGTTGCATTCTTAACTCTTGTAATTCTGGGGTTGACATCTGATAAGGCGTTCTCGCTATCGGTTCAGTTCTCGGTTTTAGGTCTATAGTGAACTCCAATTCCCTATCTGGTGGCATCCTAGGTAACTCCTACGGAAATACGTCCGCAAACTCTCTCACCACTGGAAGGTGTTCCAAACCTTCCAAACCTTCCTTTAATCCCTTCTCATTTAACACAAGCATTGCATAAATCTTGTACCCCTTGCGCATGCTCTTCCATAGCTGTAAGGAAGAGATGAACCTTAGGGAAACTCCCTATTTCCATCCTATAATCACACGTATCTTATAGTTGAGTATCGCCTCATGTGATTCTAACTAGTCCATACCAATTATGACATCATAAGATCATAAGATCGTGACTTATAGGTTGGCCCTTGTGACAAGCTCTCCCAGGTTAAGGATACAGCCCATAACCTTTCCTCCAACCTTCTATTTGGCTCTAGAAGCCATCTCTACAAAGATAAACTCATCCTGTTTGACTGCCTTTACCTTCATCCTTTTTAGCACTGCACCAGAAATGAAACTTTCGGTAGCATCGGGATCTATCAAAATACTAAGGGTATGGTCAATGACAATACCTATCGTCTCGAGCATGATCGACTGATGCTCTGCCTGGCGGTTATTCACCACTGCATGAATCCAATGGGATTTGCCCATATCTCCCATGGTAGGGGGTCCAGATGATTCGAATGCTCTAGTCCTCTCCACCGGGCAGTCACGCTAGTAGTGTGGCTCCCCACATGTCCAAAACCCCTTTTTCAGTCTAGTAGTCCTAGTACCCG
>JASDQU010515178.1:55041-81832 GCA_032191745.1 Picea mariana | reverse complement strand
CGACTCGACTAGATGAAACAACAACATTGCTCCTAAATATTACTCAACCTGGAATCGAATTGATTTGACTCACGCTAAATCTATTCAACCTAAATCGACAAGACCCCCCGAGCATGTTATGGCATGAGAGGATGAGACGTATTGGAGAAAAAGGACTTGGAGCTATGCATAACAAAAGTATCCTCAAATATTTTCCTGAATGTAATTTAGAAGTCGACTTTTGTGAACATTGTCTATATGGAAAACTCAGTCGGTTGTGGTTCCCATCTGGAGAGGCAAGGGAACAGGGGATTCTAGAACTGGTTCATAGTGATGTGCTTGGACCTATTTTAGTGCCTTCACTTGGTGGATCCCTATATTATGTCTCCTTCATAGTTGTTTTTTTGAAGCATAAATGGATATATTTCCTGAGGAAGAAAACATAGGTTTTCGAAAAATTCAAAATGTTTAAATCTCTTGTAGAAAACCTAACATATACGAATATTAAGGTGTTGAGAACTAACAATGATGGTGAATTATGTGGAAAGGAATTTGACCAGTTTTGCAAGAATTTTCACATAGCATGCCAAAATACCACACCATGTACCCCACAACAAAATGAAGTTGTTGAGACAATGAACAAAACATTCATGGACAAAGAAAGAAGCATGCTCAGTGGTGTTGGGCTCACACAATAATTTTGGGAAGAGGTAGATGAGACTGCAAAATATTTAGTGAATATGTCTCCTTGATTAGTGTTGGTGGAAACAAATCCACATAATTTATGGTATGGTAAGAAGACTTTAGTTTCACATCTCAAATTATTTGTCTATGATGCATTTGTGCACATTCCCAAATAAAAGAGAAGCAAACTGGACAAAAAGGAAGTCAAGTGTATTTTCATTGGATGCAAAGGAGGAATGAAATGATATAATATCTGGGATCCTACATCAAGGAAAATAGTGTAAAACTGAGATGTGGTCTTCAGAGAATTCATAAGGAAGTATGATTGTGAAGTGATGATTCAAATATATAATAATCCAGAGAAGGTGTTGTTTCAACTAAGGAATGAATAAGTTGATTCAGATGAGTTGAATGAATTAGATGAAGAGGTGGAACAACTAACCACGGTTGTAAAGAAGTTAGAACGAGTAAGAAAACCAATCGAAAAGTATAGTCTGCTCAACTTTCATTTTGAATTTATGTTAATTTCCACTAACGAAGATCCCAAGTAAATCGAGGAGGAAGTTGACTCAGCATAGGGAAAACTATGGAAGGACGCCATGGTTGAATAAATGAAATCCTTGTATACAAAATAAGACATGAGATTTAGTTGAATTATCGAATGGAAGAAGAAACGTTGGTAGAAAGTGTCTATTCAAGAATAAAATCAGCATCGCAGTTCAAGTCGAGAAATTCAAAGCTCGACTGGTCATGAAAGGATATTCCCAACTCGAAGGAGTTGACATCGGTGAGATTTTTTCCCCTACTGAAAAATTAACTTCCATTAGAGTAACAATGCCTCTAGTTGTATCATTTGACCTGTAAATAGAACAAATGGACGTAAATAGAATGTTCCTACATGGGGACTTGGAAGAAGAAATATACATGAAACAACCTAAAGGGTTTATTGTAAGGGGTAAGAAAATTCTGGTGTACAAATTGAAAATATCCCTTTATGGTCTAAAGAAATCATCGAGGATGTGCTACCAAAATTTCGACACATACATCCTTAGTTTGGGATTTGTGAGAAGCAAATATAATCATTACATATATTCTAAAGAAGAAGGAGGGAATTTCATATATGTATCATTGTATGTCGAGGACATTTTGTTGATTGAAAAAACATGAACACAATAAAAGAAGTGAAGAAACAAGTATCCTCCAAGTTCGACATGAAGGATCTTGGTGCAACGAACTTCATTCTAGGAATGGAGAACAAGAGAGATCGAGCAGCTAGAAAGTAGTGGTTGAACCAAAATAAGTATATTGAAACAATCTTGAAACATTTCAACATGAAGGATTGTAAATCTATGAAGGTTTTGATTCCTGTGGGAGAAAGACTAACTACTGAATAGTTCCCAAGGATAAAAGAGGAAATAGAGGACATGCAACTTGTTCCCTATGCAAGTATTGTTGGTAATCTAATGTATGCAATGGTTTTCACTTAACCAGACATTTCTCATGTAGTGGGAGTGTTGAGTAGATACATGTCGACACCTAGAAATGAGGACCTAGAGGATCTAGAGGATACATGTAGATACATGTCAAGACCCAGAGGACATGTAATAGTTTTTGGGTTCCTTTCTTTAGTATTTTTCCTACGGTAAATCTTATAAATAATACATGTTGTAATGTTGTTAAAGCTAATCTAAAAAGAATTCATTTTAGAGGTTGTTGGTCATGTAGATGTAAGATGAATTGGCTACAAGGTTGTTCTTGTGTAAAGCAATAAGGTATGTTGTTGATTGTGTCTTAGGTGTAGACCGAGATTAGCCATGTAACCTTTTACTCTGAAGGAATAAGACAACAAGAGAGAAAAATTCTCAAGGAATGCTAGTTTTCTCATTAGTCATATAAAATTTAAGAGATTTTGTCTTCATTATATCCCTTTCCTATAATTTTCCATTTCCAAAACAAAAGATTCATCAGTTGTATTACTAAAAAATATACATATAGTTCCTATAAAAAGTCACAAAATTTACATGTGTTAATACACTTTTTCCATAATTTCATAAACTATAAAAAGTTTAAACCAAGGTTCGTGAATATAAGAATTATAATTTCCATGATGGGACTCAATAATCTACCAAGCTCCTTCATACAGCTCCAATCCTTATTTGAAAAGTCTATCTCGTTTTGTATTTTTGTCCATGTATACATGTGCGAAGCATAGGTGAGTGAAATATGTTTGAAAATTCTTGATGACATGAAACAATGGTTGAAGCATAATATTTCTCAAGGTGGAGTCTCCTTTCATCCATTGAATGACTAAAAGTGAGTCTCCCATAACTTGAGTTACGTAAAACCTTTTTCTAGTGCTAGAATGAGGACCAATTTAAGAGCCAAATGTTCACTTAAATTGTTTGTGGCATCTCCAACTCTTGCTATGAATGGGATGGTGTGATTTTGGTAGAGGAAGATAATTCACCTAGCCCCACTCTCTCAAGGAAAGCCTAAGGAATTTCTTCATTTATATGGCCCACCAAAAATTGATTATGAGACGACAACGAGGAGAATTGACGATAATCACTTACAATGTTGAGGATTTGAGTAGCACATTTTAGAGGCAAAGCATCCATACCATCAAAAAACTTAAAGGGTTTTTGACTGACTAGATTCCCAAAGCATAAGTGAACCAAAGAGATTTTCACTACTTTGTGTCCTATTTTGTCACCATTTTTGAGTGTTTTTTCAATTTTTCTCCCTTCCCATGTGTTGTGAAGTCCTATTAATCCTTCAATTCCTTTCTATAATTGTTTCAAGTAGGGGCAGGATATGATGACATGGGTGTTGGTAGATCCAAGAGGATATCGGTGGCCACCCACCTATTCCAACTGGCTCAAAATAGCTCGTTGACAATTTACTATTGTTAGTAGTTTTTTGGATCCTAAACTTTTGGGGCCATTTTGAGGCCCTAAATGACGTTTGTTTTTGGATTTGGGGGCTAGGCGAATTGCAATGGCGCTTTCCTAGGCTAGTCGAAAATCATTCTTCTCGGTTTGACCTTTATAATGGTGTATCGAGCTCTCCAAACAGAGATCGTATGTAAAAGTTATACCCTCGGTATGTTGACGTATAAACTACCCCCATCGAGGCCCGCAAACCATTTGGATTTTCATCTTCTAGGGTTATGGTTTTCGGTTTTCCTTATGTTAAAAATGTATTTGGAGTCTCATTGTAGTAATTATCTTCTTACAAATGTGCATAGTCATCACATCTCTTTTCAGAGATAAGCTTCCACCATTTCTTTATACATTTCTTTCATTAATAGAAATCATGCATTATTGTATTTCTCTGTTTCTGACAATATTAATGTGTATTTCATTGTAATATATGTAGTTTCATTTTATTCTAAAAAATAATTTGGATTGGTGGTATCAGAGCAGGCTTCTCTTGATCGTTTTTCAGTGCATGTCCTCGACGAGGTCCAAGTATAGAAAGTTGGGTCTCGAACTTGTCTCTCTTGAGGACAATCATTGTCACACACCCAAGAAACCCTCCATGGAGAAAGAAAAGAAAAACAATGGAGAAAAATATTCTATCAATATGTTTCTTGAACAAGCTCTCATGGGATAGAGGGACGAAACAATGGAGAATTTTTCCCACATCCTTCAATGCCTATCAATAGCATCATGCACATCTTCATCAAGCGACCACTTTGGAAGCACCTCTCCTTTCAAGGTACAGGTTAATTTTTATATTCTCATATTTGAAAGTCAGATAGATGTGGATTCTCTAGACAAATGGTTAAATCTACTAGAAGGTTATTTCTCTTTTCACAATTTTTTCGATAGGGAAAATATCACCTTCACACTCCTTAAGGCTCTCCCCCATGTCAAACATTGGTGGGAAACTTACTAGGAGAAAAGTTCCACAGAGGAGTCTAGAATATATGGGGCCGAGTCCACTTGGGATTTTTGTGTGGATGCGGTCAAGGAACAATATTACCCTTTTGGAAACTATAGATACAGGTACATGAGATGGACCATGCTGCGTCAAGAGAGGGTCCAAGTAGTGTCGGAGTTCACCAACAACTTCCATATCTTGCGCACAATGTTGGGTATGAAAGACTCCGAGCGAAATCTCGTTCTAAAATACCGTGGGTCTCTGCATAGATACATCCAAACTGAAATGAATTTTTTGGACATCTCATCACTAGGTGTTTCTTATCAATATGTTGTTAAAATTGAGCATAAATTTAAGCATAGAACAAGTAGGAGTTGAGGTCTACAAATCCACAACAACCAAAGTATGGTAAAAATAGCCCTAATAACCAACCTTTAGAAAACCAGTCCAAGCTAGAAGAAAAGAAGGGTAACAGAAAGAAAAAATAGGACACTAGAAAATGGTGCAATTTCCACAAAATTCTTGGGCACAACACCGATGAATGTTGCTCAAAACAATAATTGGTGGCCAATATCAAAGACAAGGAGCCAAACCCTGATTCAGAATCCGATTTAGAAAATATTGGTAGAAGACAGATCATTGATGCAGACCCCACTGCTATTATCGTGACCACAACAATTCAACCAAAAGAACCAACAAATCTTGAAGAGGGGGAGCACCTTTTTCATTTACAGATGTGGGTGGATGGGACCTCGCTTCATTTTATTTTTTATAGCGGAAGCCATAAGAACCTTATCATCGCACAGGTCGTCAAATAGTTTGGATTTTCGAAAACACCACACTTGCAACCATACAACATCGGGTCACTTCGCCAGGGACCTGATCTTCGTGTCAGCCAATAGTGTCGATTTTCATATGGCATCCTTACCTTCAAGGATGACGAATTATGTGATGTTTCCCCATTGCATGTCTGTGATGTTCTCTTGGGCTAGCCATATATGTGGAAGTTCCATGCTATCTATGAGTCTAGACCCCATAGTTTCATTATTACTCGGGGGGTGATCTCTACAACATACCAGAGGTAGTTTTGACTACTGTCCCACCTAAACAATGCCGCAAGGTAGTATCCCATACTACAAAATTCAGCTTCTTCATAGTCTATTCAAAAGGTGAACAAAATAACACCGCAACCACTGTAGCCTCAATGCAAGCACGTTCTGTCCAACAGAAGGAGGTCGACAAGATTGAATCAAAGCACAAAATTCCTTCTGCACAAAGTGATCTCAGGTAGCCCGACTGGTTAAAAATGTCCAAACCCACCAGTAACAAGTTCATGACACTCTTCAACAATCTAAGGAGTGTGAATTCTCCAGCAAGGGAAGTAGCTCACCAAAGTTCAGATTGAACAAACGCTTCCACCTCTCCCCTAGGAACTCAACACAATGGAGACCATTCCTTCCTAAGGAGGGAGGATTGATCGAGGAGGATCTCGGTGGCGACCCACCTATTTCAACTAACTCAAAATAGTTCGTTGGAAATTTACTATTGTTAGTAGTTTTTCGGTTCCTAAAATTTTAGGGTCATTTTGAGGCCCTAAACAACGTTATTTGGGGATTTGAAGTTGAGGTGACTGTTAAGGGCACTTGCTTGAGCTAGTTGAAAATAATTCTTCTCAGTTAGACCTTTCCAATGGTGTATTGATCACCCCAAACAGAGATCGTATGAAAAATTTATGCCCCTGGGAAGTTGACATATCAACTACCCCCATGAGGGCCCGCAAGCCTTTAGGATTTTCATCTTCCGGGGTTAGGGTTTTGGATTTTCCTTATGTTAAAAAGGCCTTTGGAGCTTCATTGTAACAATCATATTCTTGTGAATGCTAGTAGCCGTCACATCTAATCTCAGAGATAAGTTGTCACCATTCTAGCGAGTCTTTCACTCTTTATTTTTACAGTCTTTGTACATTTCTTTCAGTAATAGAAATCATGTATTACTGTATTTCTCTGTTTCTGGCAATAATTATGTGTATTTCATTGTAATATCTCAACTTTCATTTCGTTCTAAAAAATAATGTAGATCATTGGTTTCAAGGTCTTCTTCTCAAAGACAACGTCTACCTACACCTTCAAATTTTATTTTTTTCATAATATACTATGTGAGAGCTCTGTTGTTGAGGAGAAGCAACATAAATAATTTTTATTTGGCAAGCATTTAAACTTCCATATGGATTCCCACCTTCAAAGAGGTGGGTTATTAATTCTTTTTTATTCCAATCCCTTGTATCCAACTTTTGTTTCATAAATCCAAGAGGGATTCAAAGACTAGGTAAGTTCATCTTCCACATAATTCATGTCAATATGAAATTTCCTAATACTACCAGTGTAGGCATTCAAAACATATGCAAATTCTTCCCTAAGGTCTAATTTCCTCATGAGATCCATGGTTTGTAATGATTATTCATCCATGGTTCACTTGCTATATGACATAGAGATGCAGGAGCATCGAGAGCATGGCTATTGGTATGTCAAAAACCAATGATGAAGATGATGATGATGTTGATGCAGGGGAAGTAAAGGTACATGTATGCAAACATGTGATAGAGAATGGTTGATGAACTATGCACGAGAAAAGGTTTCTTAGGGAACTAGTGGATACAATGGATAACAACCCATGTACTCAAGTGGATGGTAATTTTTTTATATGGACTTCGACAATGTTTATGTTTGCAAGTACATGAGAACAAATATAAGAGAATACAAAGAAAATGAAGATAAGATGAGTTCAAGGGACCAAGTGAAAAAGAGGCATAATGGGATAACAATTGTCTGTTAAGGAAGAAGTATGATATAATCCTTACTTGTGATCATGAATAACTAAATAAATTGTATGATTCTTTGTAATAAAGTAGAGTAATTATAGAAGTCCACCTAAGTTTGAGAGATGAGGGGGAATGGGAGGAGTTGGGGATGAATTTCTCTTGAAAGATTCAAGGAGATGAGTTGAGATATTCATGGGGATATTAGAGAAAGTTGTGGAGATAGTTATGGAGATGATTAGAACAAACCATTTAATTATGTATTAATTGCTATGGTCAGCTATAATTATATAAGAGACAATATATAAGAGACAATTTGTACAATAAACTACACTCTAATGATTGATTAATAAAATAAAATTGGGAACATATTTCTCTATCTCCCTTAGTTTGGAAGTATATTTCCATATGTCCCTTACTTAGACTCCAAAGACTCGTTAATAAAATTGGGAGCATATTTCCATATGTACCTTACTTTGCATAATGTAGTGTATGTGTTGAAACCATCATTTTGCATAATGTAGTATATTTGTTGAAACCATCAGGATCCAATGTGGGATCTATGTTGTTGGTAGGAATGTTCTTGAGGAGGATCCAATGTGGGATCTATGTTGTTGGTATCATCGAGAGAGACAGAATTCCGAGGTTTAAGAGCTTGTGAGCGAAGGGCGTGAAGTACTGTTGTGAAGAAGAAAAGGCCCTGCCACCGTGTATTAATTGTTTCCCATAGAAGAAAAATGAACCACATCATTAATGAGAAGAAGCTGTATGAAGAAAAGAGAAGCCAGTGAAGTAGCAGAGTGCTCGAGGATGCTGATTGATCGATGTGTGTGAGGGATCGATCTCCAGTTTGTTGGAGGAAAAGTCGCTATTGTTTGCAATTGCGTTCACAGTGGTGTACATGAGCGCATTGAAGAGGAGCTCTCACCAGCTGGAGACACTAAGTTGAGAGAAAGTCCTACGTAGACCTGCAAGAGAACCCATGTGCACAAGGGCCTTGTGAAGCCAATCCAGGTTTAAGTGGCAATGGATCTGAGTTAGAGAAGCCCGCAATAAGAAAGAACAAACGAATTTATGAAGGATCCACTATCATGGTACAGTCCGTGCAGGCTTGTGGACACTAGCAGTACGTTGTTGTAGAAGGAAACAACCAGCAATTGCGTGCGCGAGCGGGAGGGAAGCCTGTGTTGCAGATATACACCAATTGAGTAGCTCCAGATTGACCCCACGTGCAATAGAACTAGCGTGGACAAGGCACAGAGACAAAGGGCTTAGCGCAGTTGTTGAAGGAAGTCTGTGTGATTAAAGAATCGAACTCTTATTGCTGTATGTACTCATTCCTTTCAATAAAAAAATATCAGAATTTGTGAAAACTCCTGCATGTGTAATTGGATTCCATTGGCGACTTTTATCAACTTGAAAAATCTCGAGATCAAACGTTTGGATGAAGGATTGGTTGATCTAATTATTCCAGCGAGGCAGGGTTCCAAATCGACCTTGGTTAGAGCGTGAAGCCGAGATAGAATGATTCCACAGCGAAGGCGTGAAGGTGAATTGTTGGGTTAAAGCTTGGTCATAGGTTCCAGTTAGCGTCGCTCCAGATTCAGCAACCAAAAAAATAGTTAGCAGTATCGCTAACTCCGAAGCCGCGTCGACCCTCTTTAAAAACTTTATGATTCGTGTGTTAAATGCGCCAGTGGTCATTGTATGGTGCAGTTATGGTGGCGACAGAACCGATATATAAGACTGAGTCTTCAAGCAAAGTTTCTCATAGCCGGACCAGAAACTCTAAAGTTCGAAAAGGTACAAAATTTGTGGTTAAATATTTTGTTTGAAAGACGTGGATTTTTATGTTAAAGGTAACATTCAATGCTGCAACAAAATGAAATCAAATCTGCCCATTATATATGAAGGATGAAGAACTCTTGACTTACCTTGAAGAGATATTTTTGCTAGTCAACGCTTGATATCGGGAGTTGTGCTAGTTTGTTCCAAAACAAGAAGGTGCAATGATTCCAAGACGGAGGTATCGATATGATTTTTAGACATAAGAGTGCTATATTTTTAAAACTACAAAGAGGCTTAATTGAAAAGAAGAAAACATAGTTGGAAATTTATGATAAAGGCAAAGAGGCAAAAGGAAATGTTTGAGAATCCTAAAAGAGCATAAATGCTAAATTATTGTGAAGGTTTTCATATTGAAATGGTAAAAGTGATAGGTGTGTCTAAAGATACAACGATGTAATTCATAATTATTGAGCCAAAACTAAGTCATGAAAAGTCTTGAGAATTTTGATGTTAGGAATAAAAGTTGGAGCTTTTAATGGAACACAAGACCATGGTTAGTTAATTGAGCCGGGCTGGTGTAATAAAGTGAATGTTAAAGATGAAGACAAAGATGAATTTGAAAGAAGTCATCGATGTGTAATTTTTGGGTGAATAATCGGTGTTACCACACACCCTAATAAATTATGTCAAGTTATGATATTGCTTGAAGTTAGGCCGAGAATGTGGGTCAAAGTAAAGTGAAGTTTAAGTCATGTCATTGGTGTTTCTATTAAGTTTGTCAAGTCAAGGTTATAGGTGCTTTGTTGGTTTTTTGAAATTCAACAAGAAACATATTTTGTAAGCATGTAATTGTAAAAAAAATTATAGGTATCTTGTTGGATGGAGACGTCGCTCTTACAAAGAACAATTTTATGGAGGTAATGAAGTGAAAGATTCAGGAACATGACCGATGAAACTAGAAGATGATGATGACTCCATGATGAAGAAATGCAAGAAAAAAGGATTTGTGGAAGAACCTTACAACAAGAAAGTTGTAATAGAAAAAATAGCAACTTTCAGTTACAGTTGGGTAAAGTTGTTGATACATCTCCAAAGTTGCAAATGGGGGTAGAGTTGTCTAAAGAGAGGAGTGGGTGAAACTCTTGAGAGAATGTGAGAAAATGCAAAATCCTACAGTTATGAGTAGAGGAAATTTAGAAGGGTCTAACATAAGGAACAAAGAATACCAACAGACCAAGTTCAGGAGAGAAGCTTGGTGAAGTATTCTGTATCATGGTGAAATAGACATGTTACTACTTAGAACTTGGAAGCTCATAGTGAGCATGGAGAATCTCACAAAGAAAGAGGGGAGAATGACTATGGATAGTCAAGTAAAGGGTTCAGAAGGAAGCCACAATAAAGAGAAAGAAGATATAGACTTCTATGCGAGGGAAGTTGAACTAGAAGGATTCCTATGCATGAACAAGAAAGAAGCAAGAGACGAGAGGAACAGACAACAACAAGGATGCAATGAAAGAAAAAGAAAGAAGTAGCAAAATACAAACAAAACAAAGCGTAAGAAATGAAGCAACATAAGTTTCGAAGAAGAAAGCAAAGCGAGGTATAAATAAATTATTGTGTGATTTGAGATGTAGATACAATAAATCCATGAAGTATGACATCTTTAAAAATTTTAATGGTCCTTGAATAATGTATTAATGATGTTCTTAGTTTTATGTTTGTATAAAAACTAGGTTTTCTAAGTTGAAATGAAAGTGTATTGGTGAGGTATGTCTTATAGTTTATTAAAGTTTTTGGTGCTCTAAAAACCACTTTCTAATGTATGGTTTGTGGTTAAATAAAACCAGTGACATAATGAATGGTAGTTATGACAGAAAATTATCTCAATCATGGGAAGAACCGTTGATTTGATGCAGTCCACATCTGATAAATACATCAATCTAAGGATGTCAATGAAATTTCAAGTCTTGACAAAGGGACTTGAGTAAATTGAGCATGAAAGGGAGATTGAAAGTCATGAAAAATGGGCTTGCGTGGAAAACAGTAAAATAGAAGTTTACAAGATGGAAATGAACTCATGGATAGGTGTCCATGAACAATTTTGCTCCTTGGGAGTCTAATGCAGGAGAATTGAGAGCATGGCTATGGGTATGTAAAAAACCCATGATGAGGATGATGATGATGGTGATGCAAGGGAAATAAAGGTAAGGGTATGCAGATTGAAAGGTAGATGAACCATGTACGAGAAAGGGTTTCCTAGGGAACCGACGAATACAATTGTTGGCCACCCATGCACTCCGATGGATGGTAATTTGTTTATAGGGACTTCACAATGTTTATGTTTGTAGATACATGAGAACATAGATTAGAGAAGAAAAAAAATGAATATGAAATGAGTTCAAGGGACTACGTGAAAAAAAAACATAATGGGGTCAAAAGTGTTTGTTGAGGAAGGAGTATGATATAATCTCTACTTGTGATGATAAATAATAAAATAAATTGTATGATTCTTTGTAATAAGGTAGACTAATTCTAGAAGTATACATGAGTGTGAGAGATGAGGGGGAATGAGAGGAGTTAGGGATGAATATATCTTGAGATATTCAAGGAGATGAGTTGAGAGATTCATGGATATATTGTGGAGGAAGTTGTGGAGATCGTTTGAACAAAACATCTAGTTATGTAATAATTGTTATGGTTACCTATAGTTATTCAAGGGACCATTTGTACACTAAATGGAGAGACGAGAATTCTTGATTAATAAAAGTTTCCCTTCAATGGTTTGGGAGCATATTTATATATGTCCTTTACTTTGCATAATGTAGTGTATGTTTGTTTCATTTCCGTTGTGAATCTAACCCCTCACTATAGACCCATGCCCTTAAATGGGTCTATATGATGCTCTTGTATTTGAGCCCTATCAAAAGTTTCAATTGATGTGTCACATAAAATTAAACTCGCCACTTTCCTAGTTTTCCATAATCTGGTTGAGCCCTGTCAAAAGTTTCAATTAATGTGCCACATAAAATTAATATGGCAACTTTCCTAGTTCTCGATAATGAGACAACATTTTCAATGTTGAAAAGAGTTTTAAGGGGAACTGAAGTAAGAAGTAACTTGTCTTGATCATTGTATATATTACTAGCATAGCCACAAATTCGTGGCTGGTGAACGCCGAAAGGATTGCTTGCAAAAAAGACGGCTTGCAAAATCTGAACCACCGGGAAAGAGAAACCGCCCAGAGGTGAACAGAAGGAGTCGGAAGGAGTTGGCTGGAAGGAGACAGTGTGTCCAGAACATGGCTGGTGAAGGCCAAAGGTTTAGGTTGGTCTAGAAAATGAAACCCTAATCACTCATACGTGGCAATCAACAAGCCACCATAGTACATTTTAAATATGATTAAGTAAAAGTAAAAAAATAAACATGTAAAGTGATGTCTTTATAATAGTGAGGAAGTTAGTGGTTGAAATCACAACCATTGATTTATTGGGACTACTAAGAATATTTCATCAATATTTAATCTTGTCCATACAAAACTGATTAAACACTAAAAAGCTATTAAATATGCCCATGATCAATAAGTATAAGCTGTAACAATCAATACATTTTTTAAATTTTACATAAAAAATGTATTCATAACATAGTAAGAGAAATATTGTAAAGATGATGAAAGCTCTATAGTTATGAGACCGTGTAGTAGTCCAAAGCAGTACAAATGCGTTGGAGAATATCCTATAATAAATAAATTCATATACACTGTATCTAAATTTACCTAACTTACATTTTAAAAAGTACATAAATTATGACATAAAAATCTTATTCCACTTGTGTAAAGGAGCGTTTGAAGCCTCCGTTTGCATGCAGATATTAATAATTATGCTTTATCCAGATACCACAAGAATGTATCAATTATAATGCTAAAAGACATTCAAATTAAATAGCTGGAATGATGCCAACATACGATTCGCCTAGATGGGACACTAAAAACGAATAATTTTACAACAATCTTAATTATCGATGCTGCCACATTATTATGGTTATTATTTTATTTTACAGCAATCTTATGATCGACTCTGCAACATTATCATAGTTATTAATTTTATAAAATCTTCAAATGTTATTATTTTATTTTACAGCAATCTTATGATCGACTCTGCAACATTATCATAGTTATTAATTTTATAAAATCTTCAAATGTTAACGCGAGAGAAATTATAAAGACCACTCGGTGCTGCAAATAAGTCTAAGAAGATTTTACTAAACTCCCACCAATATGAACTCTTACCAATCTAACGATGGATGAGATTCCAACAAGTTTACAATTAGTATTAGTATTTACAACTCAGCTAAAAAGTATTTCTCCATGTTAGTATTATTGTATATCTATTTTATTTACCGAACTATCAAACAATATTAATTCGACTATTTATTTAATTCATATTGTTATTATTCGTACTAAAAAGTATTTGTCCATCTTAATATTATTGTATATCTGTTTTATTTAATTAGTTTTTTAATTTATTTAATTGATATTGTTATTATTCGATATGAAATAAATAACTTGTTTATTAGTTTATTTAATTCATATTGTTATTATTCAAGCTAAAAAGCACTTGTCTATTTTAATATTATTGTATATCTATTTTATTTAATTAGTTTATTAATTTATTTAATGTATATGGTTATTATCATATATGAAGTAAATAACTTGTTTATTAATTGGTTTATATATTATTTTCTTTTGTTCCCTCAAAATTTTGGACTATCTTCAATTTTCTTAGTTTCACAAAGGAGACATATTCCCATCCTACAGTTTTTTAAGAATACATACTATATCCTTCTTCATTTGAATTTGTGATTTCTCAAGAAAAAACACATGTTTTTAACCATTACATCCACTTAGATTATTATTGTTATTTTTATTGTTATTTCTATTAAAGTAAATGACTTATTTATTTAATTCATATTGCTACTATTGATAACAATATGAAATAAATAACTTATTTTTTTATTGATATTATTATCAATAAAAAATCATGAGATTGAAATATGCAATAAGGATGCATGAGAGCATTATTGAAAAGTTTAAAAACACTGAGGGCTGGTCAAAAGAGATTAACTGCAATATCAAAGTCAAACAAGGTTGTCCCTTGTCCCCCAACCTTTTTGGCATTTACATTGACAAGTTAGAAGATTTCTTGGAAAAAGGAGGTTGTGTCAAGGCTACTCTCACTGGTATAGTCATCAATCGTTTTTATGGCAAGGAGTCCTCATGATCTTGAAAACCAACTAAGAATCCTCAAGGATGGGTATGGTTCTTAATACTGATAAGACTAAGGTCATAATTATTAAATTCAATAAGATCCCTTATGATACCTTCGTATATGACAACAACAACTTGGAGGAAGTGACTTCAGACAAATATCTTGGAATTGATATTAGCCACAAGCTCAATTGGAATTATAGCATTGAGAAAATGATGGAAAGCTTATTATGGGCTTGAAAACAATTGTAAATTAGCTGATCTTTGGACTTGGGATAAGAAGAAACTTCTTTTTGAGACTTTTTATACACATGTTATTCTTTATGGATGTGAAGTCTGGGGCTGTAGTATCTCTGGAGAAAGATATAGAAAATACAAAAGAATATTATAACCTATAATATCAATATTAAAGGAAATGCTCCCTATCCCATCCTCCTCTTAGAAACAAGTCTTTCCCCCATTGAGAGCATGGCTATGACTAGATACCTAATGTATAAGAACAATTTAAACAACACTGAAGACAAGAGGCTCCTAAAATTGCTTCATGTCAAGATACCTAATGTATAAGAACAAGTTAAACAACACGGAAGACAAGGGGATTCCTAAAATTGCTTCAAAATCCATTGATAACCACCATCTACTCAAGGGTTGATGGAATAAAGATTCCCTGTCTTGACTACACTATTTAGGAATCATGGAAGACACAATTTTGCAGAATAAAGATACTATTAAAAAAAAGGTCAAATCAAAATTTAAGGAGAAAATGTGGTGTGATAAAGAGTTAGAGGAAAAAAGAAAATTAAGGTATTATAAAGATGTAATCAACCCTAAGTGTGTCACTTTTGTGACACTAAGAAGATTGAAGATGAAAAATACTTTATTTTAGATTGTCCAGCTTATACCTATATTAAATCTTATTTTCAAAATATTTGTCACACTACCAACCTTTTCACCTCTTAACTCAACAAAAATATGATAATCTTAAAAAGTTTCTGTTAATACTTTATTTATCATTTACTAATATATTTATTGATATTTTTATCAATAAGTAATTATCTAAATAATAGTGTTACTGTCAAATATAGATTTTATATACGACTTTAGCAATGTGTTGAGTTTTTTCTCCGATATGATAAGATCAATGACCTCAGTATCTAACTAATTAGATTTTGATGGCTGACTAAAGTTCTGTCTATCTTTTATATATGGCTTTAGCAATGTTCAGTTTTTCGTCCCGATATGATAAGATCGGTGATCTCAGTATCTAACAAATTAGATTTTGACGGCTGATTAACTTTTTATCTAATGATAAACTCTGTAGGGAAAGATCCCATGTGTTGAGTGTTTTTCCGATATGATGAGATCATTGACCTCAGTATCTAACTAATTAGATTGTGACGGCTGATTAACTTTTGCCTAATTTTTATAGAATTTAACCATGCGTTGAGCTTTTTGTTAGGATATAGTAAGATTAGCAGAGTCGTTAACTCGCGGTTGAGAATGTTTAAAGGTATTGGCTGAGAACTTCAAAAGATATCCACGCTTGAAAATGAAATGTTTGGTGGGTTGGCCAGCCATCGAATATGAAACGCGTGGAAAGCTGAGACACACAGACAGCTGAGGAGGAAGTTGAAGTAGTGTCAGTTGATAATCCAAACGTGACAATTATATGGTGCTCCTGTAATTTCTTAATATGATTAGATAAATGTTAAAAAGTAAACAGGTTAACTGATGCATTCAAAAATACAATGAAGTTATGAAGAGTAAATCACATTCATTGATTTGGGAAGACGACTAAAAATATGCCAGCATCTTCAATTGTTAGCTATCATATTAAAATTTTAGATTAAAAGGTCATTAATCGTACCCATTACCAATAGGTATACACCTAATCAATAACCTCAGTAAGCAAATTAGGTTTTGAAGGATGACTAAAGCTCTGTCTATTTTTATATATGGCTTTAACAGCATTATTTTTTATTTTCGATATGATAAGATCAATGACCTCAGTGTCTAACAAATTAGATTTTAACGGCTGATTAACTTTTTGTCTAATAAGCGACGTGGGACAAGATCCCTTCTCACATCTACTTGCTTTTACGTTGAACGTTAGTGTCAATATTAATATGAATCACAAAATGGAGGAAATTAGGTTTTGTTTCTTTCTGCAGTATTCTACTCAATTGAATGGGAGCAAGCATACAGACAATTATATCCAAAATCAATGAAAGAGTGGGCAGGCATACAGACAATTATATCCACCGTCAATGAAAGAGTGGGCCCGAAACCGCCATATCAGTTGGCGTCCCTTCTTCTTCAAAATTCTATGGCTGGTGAAGGCCGTTATTATTTGATTATTGGGTCAACCGGATGCTCAAACATTATATAATTATATCCACTCTATATCAATCATACACCAGCAGCAACAGGCGACTTGTCTTGGGCATTCCAGCTCTCAATCTCTTTCCACAGAGGTATTAATGTGACAGTTTTTTACCTAAACACAAACATTAATATAGGAAAAATTATAGTCTGCAAGAAACATCATTTGTCACTACTGAAGTCGCCAACAGGAAGATGGTGAGGTATTTCCTGGTTTTTAGTTCGTCATTTTATTTTTAGGATATAAAACGACATGTAGGATCGTTAACCTAAGTTAACTAACTGGATCGTTAACCTAAGTTTACGACATGAATTCCTAAATGTACTTGAGAACCATACTCTTATCGGGTAGTTTCATTAAGCTGTTCAATGGTAAATTTGAATGCAATCCTATGAGCAGTAGCAGAGACAGAAAATGTTTTTGTTTGGATCGATGCTTGTAGACAATCTTCCTCAAGAATTTTTCCTCCTAAGATACCACTGTCTGGATTTCGTGTAGTTTTCTCACTTCTAACTGGAAAGGTGTTTCAGTCAAAAAAAAATAAAAACAACAACATGTGGAACTTGTAATTGTGATTTCTTAACTCATTCACAGTAATTTATCAAAATATCAAAATTTTCACCCATCATGGTAATGCAATTATTAATTTAGTTAAATATAATAAATTATTAAGTTTTATGATTTAAATTAAAAATATTAATAATTTAAATAATATTTTATTTTTAATTCTGTAAATTTACCACATCTTAAAATTATAAAAATCACAATATTTCCTACCTATATAGGTAGATAATCATAGAATATTGTTGTGTAAGACACCTATAATTAATCCTTAATTATAAAAATTATAGAATTAGTAACAACCATTTTATAAAAGTGGTTATTAATTTTCCACCTTTTCAAACTAATATATTGTTAAGTGTCATTTTATAAAAGTGATTGTTAATTTTCCACCTTTTCAAACTAATATATTGTTAAGTGTTAAAAACCATTTCTTGGGACAACCATTAAAGAAATATACAATAATAATGTATTAATGTAATACATTAATGTATTATATTAGTGTATTAATATAAATAAATTGATGATATATTAATGTAATATATAATAATAATTTATAAATGTATTGTATAGATTAAAGTGTTAATTTACATTAGTGTATAATTAAACTATTCAACTTAAGTAATAGAGTATTAAGTTTGGATGAAGTACCCGCATGCTTAGATCATTAAAAAGGAGGTTGTTAAATAGTCAATCCATAAATAAATAAATAATTAAATAATCAATGAAAAAGAAATAGCATTAACCTAGAATTGAGAGATATTAATTGATTGATACATTAATAATGTAATGTATTAATTAATCAATATATGAATACATTGCTAAAGTATTATACACAAATAAAGTAATACATTAATAATACATTAAACACATTAATTATATTTTAGAATATATATAACTTTCATTCATAGAAATTGTGAATAACTATATCAAATTTGATTTTTTATAAAGTGGTATCTTATTTTTCCAACAAAATATAAGGTATATGTTTTTGTTCCTTCAACTGTTGAGTATCTTAAAGATGAAATTTCATTCCAAAAACTTGTATACTCCTCCAGTGCCACATATAACTCATTCAAGAAATGGTTAAACCTACAAAAAGTTATAGAAGAAATAAGAGAGGTATGTATTCTAGGTTTTTGATATAAGTAAAAAAAAAATGGATTAAAACAAGTAAACATTATTAATTTAAAAAAAAATATTGTATATTTGAAATCGACACCTGTATTTGTAGTTTCCTCATAGAAAAATAAATTCAAAAAAAATGATATGGAGATGAATTCATAAAAATGGAGGTTTTTATTTATTTGCAAACAAAACTTCTAGTTTTATCATCCTGAACCTAAATCCTAACCCCCAAAAAATTGAAATTCAAATAACATGTTCTTGTTCTTAAATCCCACATTCATTCCTAAAACACACACACTATCATATTTTTTTCTATATATATACAAATAACCATAATATTCTTTAATGGTTCTTCATCATCATTATCGTCACATATAATTTTATCCCTATCTTATAACTTTCTTTGTTTCCCTTATGAGACGCCAATTTCATTATCCTTTCAACATTTTCTCATGACAAGAAGCTCATAGGGACTACATACTTATGCGAAAATGCTTTTAAAACCTTAACATAGCTTATCATAAATTCTTATAGTTTAATAATAAAACTATTCAATACTCAACCTTATTGTTCACCCTTATGTATTGTATTTATATAAGTTATCCTAAGTCTCATTTCATTAAGAACATGCATTAGATAACCTATTAAGTATAATTGTTATTACTAAATGGCGATCTCTATATATGTTCGTTGCTTCTTGGGGTCATGATCCATATGAGGTCGTTTAATGATTTGGTTGTTGGCTATTTCCCTCCCCTTATGGATATAGGTTTACTATTGGTGCTATCATGTTCTTATACTTAAGATATTTAATTAATTTCATACTATATGATTTTTAATATTGTTTTATGGTAAGTCTCATACATAAAATAGAGATTCATTAAGTAGATTTCATTATTTATAACTCAACATATTTTGAAATGAGTTATCATTGTAAGCCAACCATGCGTGTTACACCTCTCCTTAAACAAGATGGCTTACACTTGAGTATTCTATTTAGGTGTTTTACGAGGTTTAAACTCATGTTATGGTACCTATCTTGAATTAAAACTTCACCAACTCTTCCTCATTATCCAACATCCTCTATGGAGCATTTATCATGCAACGGTCTTGCATGCACCACATCTTGATATTGCCATCTCGAGGAGGATTATTCGACCGTTGTCCTAAAATATGTATATGTTTTGTTTTGTTATGCCTTCGGGAATTAGGTTTGTTTTGAAATTATTTAGTTTTCCTAACTCTCCCACACTTATCTAATTATGCGCTCTTCATTTATTTCCCTCGGCTTTGTGTTTTTCCTGAGAGGTTTTTCCTTTTTCGAGTTTACAAACTGCAGGTTTCGATGCCCCATTCTCATTTTTGTTTCTTGGGAAATTTATTAGGTAAACACTCTGGGAGTTTGTAGCTTCCTTGGGCTTTCTATGAGTCTTATTAATGCTTTTAGGTTCGACTCCTTTAACTGATAAGAAACTGTCATAACCATTCATGGTTTCCTATAACTATGGTGGTAATTTAACTTAATGATATTTTGTGAGTATTATCTTTCATAATATTAGTTTGTAGTTGGAATTGAACCTTATTCCTTCGACCATATCTCTTGTTTAAATTATTGTTCTTATATATATGTTTCCATATAACGTAATGATTGTATCTTTTATATTTGGTCGTAGTAGTTTTACTTCCATATTTTTTCGAGGGGGTTTTGCCTTAGACTCTGGTTTTTTCCATCGATACCCAGTAATATCAATGGTCCGGGTTTACCATTACAAGGTCAATTGTTTTTAATTTCACATCTTTGGTCGATGATTAAGACCATTCATCTTGTTTTATTCATCCTAGACTTAGTTTAGGACTTCCACTATGATATTTCGTGTAGGAGGATTTTGCACCAACCTTGGTAGTTACTTTAATTTACATTCTATACATATCTTGTAGTTTTACATTAATTTTATTCTTGGGTAATATCTAATGATGGGTCCTTTTGATGTTGCAAGAGGTACCCATCAATTATCCAACAACCCAGAACATCTAGGTGCAGATTACAATGGTGTAAGGAGATACCTCGATGCTCTCCTCATCCATGGTGAGATTATTTCTATTTTTATTTTTAACTTTCATTCAATTAAATAAATTGTGGATCTTGCTAACTTATTTTCTTATTCGTTTTGTAGGTGTCAAGGCGACGGTTACCATGGAGCTCTTGAATACCCATGTAGGTTTAAATACTTTTGTAGGTTTAAATGTGATATCACCAAATGTGATTATTCATCTCCTACCTTATGTCGAATTAGTCGACTGATTATCTTTTTGAACGTAATTATTCCTAAAAGTCGAGTGTCTTCAAACTATTTTCTATGCATGTTATGATGTTGTAATACTTTGTTTATTGATTTATTTTCCATTGATATATAGTTTATAAATAGACTCTGCTCGTTTGCATTCTATACAATATGTAACATTTTTCATTCGAATATATATACATAGTTTATCTCATTAAATTCTATAACGATTTTTCTTCGGATTATACAATGTACTCTGTAACAATATTCCCTTTGAATATATGTACAATATATCGCACAAAACTCTATTTGAATTTGTAGTAATTCCTTTTCCTATATATATATATATATATAATCCTTGGTTAATCGGTATAAATTTCTATTTTGTATCGTTCCTTTCTAGTTGTATATTGTATTTCGATGAATCATGTCTCTTCCATATGGATTTATCATCTGGAACAGTCCCTAGCTTATTAACTAGGTTTTTACCTATGAGTACTATTAATATATTACTGATAATATGATTCTATTCTTAAATCAGAATAATTGTTAAATTTCCTTTCGCAGTTTCCTATACGAAACATATAATATACATCTATATCTTGTATAAAAAGTATTAAATTCTAATATTGTTCTAGTTATTTATGCTAGAGAATTTAGCCGCATAAATGTACAATAACACAGTAAACATTTAAATAAGCATATTCAACACAAGAAATAAAACCTAGAACTTTGGGGAAACACAATGTTGAAGACCCTGTTTCTTCAAACCTTATACTAGACTCTTTCTCACCCTTGAGTTGAGTTCAGAATATTCCAAGGCGATTCTTATGTGGCCTTTTGCAGAATTCTGAGCTCCATTTGTTGTGATTAATATTTAAATATTCATTATGTCAAGCCAGTTAGCGTGCAACCTTCTCAAGATATCCAATTGACCTCTTAGTACTGTCGTCCCATTCCCTTGTCATGAATTATTTTATTTTTCCTAGGACTTGTGACACTTGTCTTGAGTCTCCTTCTCAATGACCACCTATCAGATTTAACTTTACACCCGTTCACAGATTCTCTTATAAATCTGAAATGTGTCTTTTTGAAGTTGCGTTAACTCCATAGCTTGTCTGATTTTTCTGCCACTTGGACAACCACTTTGGATTCTTAACTCCCTCTTTAATAGTTACTTCAACGTGTGCCCCTTTTTCCACGTGTTTATTTTCATAAAAAATAAAAAGATTTTACAATTCAATTTTGGTTAATCAACCAAATTGTATTTTGGGAAAAATAATTAAAATTCTAAATTAAAAACAATATTATAAACAATAATTAAAAATACAAGTTGTGGGGTATCACATACCCCCTCCCCCCTTATAACTTATCACCATCCTAAACGATAACTAGCTTTCATCAATACCATTCTGGAACAGAAATGGTTATGCTTCCCGCATATTACTTTCCATTTCCCAAGTAGCCTCTTCTTGACTAAGGTGGTTCCATTGGACCTTTACCTATCCCACAGATCGATTTTGGAGTGTAAGTTCCCTCTTGTTGAGAATACGATCTGTCTCTACTGGGAACTCGCCCACGGTTTCCACCTATATCATTTTCCAATCAACAAAATGAGTGGGATCATGTATATACTTTTTCAATAATGAAACGTGAAACACATCATGTACTTTTATCGTGGCTAGAAGTGCAAGTTGATAAGCTACAGGTCCTATTAGAGAAAGTATCTCGAATGGGACACAATACCTAAGTGCTAACTTATTATACATTTCCATCTGTAAAGAAATTATTTTACGTTTAACTTTAATATACACATGATCTCAAACATCAAACTCTGTTGGATTCCTTTTAGCATCATCATAATGTTTTTGCATGTCCTGAGCTACTTTCAGGTTCTGTTGTACTTGTTTCATTGTTAGTTACATGGATTTCTCTAATGTACCCCAAATTTCACTAAAATTAAAAAAAATTGATCAGGAAATTAAAAACTATAAATCTCCAAAAATTATTTGTGACAAATGAAAATAATCCCTTATGAATCTAAGTGACTGTCTATGCACATAAAAGTTTTACTCTGCTGGACTAACCATCCTAAAAGTCTATAGGAGTTTTAATGTCCAACTAAATCTTACTGTTACTATCCATTAAATTAAGTCATAGCATTTTCATTAGATTGACTCATAATCTAATTTACCCTTCTACTATACTTAAAGTCAAACATATGATCACATTGTTAAATTAGTAACTTGGATTATTGGTGTCCATAACATAAAGTCAATTGCATAAATATTAAGGTTATATCATAACCATTCTACCCATAGTATTGAATATCATAAAATATGATATAAATATGTTATATTTACTATGTTAAGAATTCATGTAAGAAATTGTAACAACAACATGATGACCTTAGCAGACTAGGAGAGATAACTGTTATAGTCCAGAGTCCATGTGCTAGGGTAAATAACCTATCCATACCAAACACTCTCCATAGTAAAACGTTCCATGATTAAAATCCTTCCCATAGTATAAGGATCTATGTTTAATGTGGCATACAATATAAACACTACGCATGAAGTTAAGATGCAATGCACATTTTAACACTATGCACCTGACACATGGTTAAACCTATCCAATCCAACATTTAAGTGGTTTGATAATGAATGAGGTGAAGGACATGTCAGTTATGAACCTAGGCTATTATAAACTGTGGCATTTACGTTAGGGCAGGTCCATTAAAGGAAAACAAACCTACCCAGTACTCTCTAGGCCTAACACTATAGAGGATCAGCCACTGCAGGCTTAACACTTCAGAAAAATACACATGATAAGGAGTGGGGTGGCGTACCTATTGATATTACCCAATACCAGGGGGATCGAGGTGCCATTACCCCCCTCATAATTGTCCCTTGAGTCTCCATTTCGATTTTCCATTTCCTTGGTTACTCTCTCTTACCGATGATAGCATTCGACTCTGGTGATAGTATTTGGCTCTTAGGAGAGTGGTAAGAAAGGTTCTCTGGAAAGTGTATCCATAGGTACAGTAAGTATATTTTTATCTCTCTAATAATGTTTGCACGGGTTTTCTGGAGTTATGCGTTTCCTTTACAATTGTGCTATGTACAACTCATTCTTCTTGTAAAAATATGTTCACTATGCAATATCTTTTCTGCAAGCACTCTCTGTATGGTGAAAGGATTTTTGAGAAATTTTTTTTCTAATGGGTGCATATTTCATTTGTTGTATAACTCCTTCTTTGTCTATACTATATATTCTCTTTGTGGAATATCTTCTCTGTCTATGCAATGTATGCTCTCTGTACAATATTTCCTCTGTCTATGCAATGTATGTTCTTTGTGGGTGTTGAGTTACATTTCTTGTACTCTGTTTTCTTTGGTATGGTGGTAGCAACCACACGATATTGATCCTTCATGTGCATTCATCTTGGGTTCCAGAGTGATAACTATTTTTCCTGCATGTTAGGTAAATCCATTTAAATTTTAACACCCGAGTTTGGTGGTTGTTATTGTTTTTTCTCCTCTCTTGGCTATCTGTCTTTAAGCCTGTATCTTTGGGTTCCTTCCTATTCAAACCATGATCATGGTGGTTATAATCTAAACTCTCTTCAATTTTCTCATGTGGGTTTTAAGTCTTTAGAGAGCCATTATAACTATAGCCTTTGTTTGGAGGGTTCTATGTAAGGAAATAACCGTCGATTTGGGACCTATACAGGTAGAGACTTGATGAAAGTCATTGCCACAAGGTTATGATATTAACTCTTACATTTTAACACCCGGACATAGCCTTCATAGCGTCATATGCTTAGTGGGTACGTTTCAGACTTCATATATTTAACTCTGTAATATATATTCATAATTGCGCTCTATATTTTTAATGGAAAGGTTAAAACCCTTATTCGTTGGAAAAAACAACAACGCTTCTTGTATGAATTCAGTGTTTAAATAATATCCATGTAGATAAGGAAAATGTGATTTATCTCTGTTAAAACACCCATGGCCTTTTCAACCCTGCCCTTTAAAGTTAGCTCAATTGTTATAGTTCAATCTATCTACAATTTTCATAAAATTCTCCTTTGACAACTCTACATAAAAAAACAGGGTCTTCTTGTTTGATTATAACCAAGGCTTTCAGTTGAATTTAATAAAAGAATTATGTCGTTATTGGAATCCTCATACACCTAGATCGCCTCCTTTGCGCCTCTGTGGTGCTTCACAATTTAAAATTCTTATTATGTTTATTGTTCATATACAATTTATTCCAAATTTCATTTATGTGAATCTCTGTCACTACTTTATAATTTAATCCCCTCTTTACTATAAGCACTAACTTGACGGAATCCCATCTATGTAAAAAGGTAACTCTGTTTTTTTATTTTACATGTTAGTTTCTCTACAATTTTGATGCAAGAGCATCACTCCAACGTCATCAAGCACCATCCAACCAACACATCAAGCATGCATTCAATGGAAGGAGAGAGGCCCAACCCTCTCATTTTTTAAATTTTGAAAAATTGTATTAAATGCTGTAAGGATGGTAGAGCCAAAAGCCATGCATGTACGCAGGCTTTAGATAAAGGTTTCCTTAAATGGTTGTAAGGCTAATATCTAGATCCGATTCGGACTAGATAGCCATTCAATGTAATTGAATGTAAATTAATGAGAGTTGGTGAGATGGAGGGAAGCGCTCGAGGAGCCCCCTTTTGTAAAAAAATCTTCTTATGTTTTCAGTAGGGTAGTTAGGCAGAAAAGAGAGAATAAAAAAGAATAGGTTAGAGAGGAGAGGAAGCTGTGACTTTGTTACAGTCCGAGCTCACATTGTAAAGAGGCATTTCATATTAATACAATCAAAGCAGTTTTTCCTACATGTTATTTTGTGTTTGTTGATGAATGTCTTTATGATTTTATGATATGTTGTAGATGTGTGTTAGATGTGCATTTGTAGGGATATATATATTTTTCTATCTATGGTTTTACTGATTTTACATATGGTTCTTTGTGGCTTCATGCAAGAGGTTGCATGATAGAACATTGCGGGTTCTATAAGCCAGTGCAAGGAGTGCACTTATGAATTCTGCGAAGTTCAGACAGAGACGTGCTAGAAGGGCGCACCAGCTGAAGTATTAGACCTAGGGAGGAAGCCTCAAGGTTGCTGAACACCTTGAAGGAGAAACTGTGCAGAGGAGAGCATAGAGAGGAGAAACATAATTGTCGAGAATTCTGTAAAGGCTCTACCAGGAGGGCATTGAGAAAATGCATAGGATGCATTGAGGAGAACTCTATTTCGAGTTCACTGAGAAGATATAACGTCTAAGGTTCTGTAGAGTTCTGCCAAGAGGGCATCAAGCAAGTGAAAGGAAGTGCACAAGAGGAACTTTGTTTCGAGTTCAGGGAAGAAGGAGAAGTGTCACAGGAAATATGCTCACAAGAGTTGCAGAATACTCTGTTGGCTCAGCAAGGAGTGCTTGAGTAGGAGGCTGCCAAGAGGGCACCAAAATTTCCCTTTGAAGGAAAAGATGAGGGCCGAGACCCTTAAAGAATTGAGAAAGTTTGAGAATCTCAGGAGGGATAGCGTTCCTAGAGTGCAGGCGAGACCAAAGGAAATCGAGCTTGTAGAGGGAGCAAAGGTTGAGGCCTTTGAAACCTTGAAATCTTCCAAGTCCAGAAGGAGGTGAAAAAGATTAGGGGGGAGCTACAACAGTTGTTGGATCAATGACGAAAGGTTGGATTTGGACCATCGAAGTTATGTCTAGACAGAAGAAGGAGGGTGCCAAGTCATTGGGCAAAAGTCCTTGAGAAGCAGAGGCGGACGATCATAATTCTCTATGAAGAACTCACTAAATCATGAGGACTGTAGGATAAAAGGAAGCTGGAAGGTGGTTAGAGGTAGATGAACCCATCAACTTAGGATCCAGGATCAAAGTGAACTGTTGATCGTGCTTTGCGTAAGCCGTTGGATCATTTCACGAATTCGGGGTTCGTGAGTATTGGAGGGAAGACCACATT
>JASDQU010515178.1:38109-50685 GCA_032191745.1 Picea mariana | reverse complement strand
AAACCAAAGACAACCTGTGCGGAATGGCTCATAATGATGGAATATGATCATCAATGCAAACTGGACCCCACAATGCCTCTCAAATACCCCTGTACTCGCTCTAGCACTCATCTGGCTACTCTGGTCATCATAAATCTCTGCCCTGTGATAATGTCCCAAAGTGGGGACATTACAGTTTATTCTGGTCAGCAAAAACAGTATGTAGGAGGACCTGCTCGATACAATTATCCACCTAACCCAATTTACGGCCCTATTGGTGTTCCTATGCCACACTAGTATCACCCTCAGGTTAACCAACAACTACCATTTCTCGTGACTCTGGATCTCTCAGACCTATCTCGGTTGACCAATGATCCTATATTACATTATCCCTTTTGGCCAGTGATTCCAGCTAAATTACCTTCCGATATTCCCAAATTTGAAGGTAAACCTAAAGAATACCTGAACAACCATGTGATGAATTTCCATTTATGGTGTTCATCAAACTCCTTAATGTATGATTCTATATGTTTATGTCTTTTTCAGCGAACAGTTACGGGCTCTGCCGCCAAGTGGTATATTGAACTTCCACGCAGTTCTTTCCAAGATTTCAACTCCCTTGCAATGTCCTTTCTCATGTGCTTTCAACTACCTATTCGATACGATACATGTACCAAACTCTTGACCTCCCTTGGCCAAAATGACTCCATGCATATCTCTGATCATATTCATGAATGGAGACAACAACGAAGGTTGATCAAAGCAATCATTCCTGACCAGTTATTGGCGGAATGGTTTATTAAATCACTATTACCCCTGATTTATCGTGATGTCACCATGGGTGGTGTAGTCACCAAAGAAGGAGCCATTGCTCAGGCTCAGTAATTAGATTTGGTTTATTCATAATATGGTACTTTGTATGAGTTGATCCGAAATGCTACCCGTGCCACTACCGATCCATATAAACCTTCATCCATGTCACATGCGGATGGAGTTATTGGCTTTGTCAAAACCCAATCTTTTTCTCAGACGGATGGAACGACAAATCGATTTGCTTCGGCACCCACTCCTAGTTCGACCTCACTCTCCTCTACCTACCCCCAAACTCAATTATCTGAGGTGAATGCAGTTAAATATTCCCCTTCAGAACAATCCAGAGGTAAAAAGAAGAAAAAAAATAAACCAAAAAATAATAATAACAACGGACAAAGCTCAAAACCCACCACCTGCTACTGAAAATCAACCACAGCGGAAACCAAAATTCCCATATCTTATTTGTAATGACGATCACTACACTCGAGACTTTCCATGTGGCAATGAAGTGGCGGAATTTTTTAAGGGTAATTACCAACCCGTCATGCTTACTTAGCCTTTTCCTCAACAATAATCTATGGTTTCTCAAACCCCCTCTCCAGGGAGCAGTTTCAGCCACCCCTCTCATGATGAAGCTTCGACAAGTTCCCCTATTTATATGTTCAATGAGATTGATTTAACCACTCTCTCTACGACCTACGACACACCAGCTAAACCTGACAAAGGAAAGGTCACTAACGGTACTTTACCAGATCCATCACCATCCTCCGTTAGTCCTCTGTCTGGATCGCTTCAGATAGAGAGAGCTACATTAGACTCTATATTATGACCTCCCAAGAACACTATCTGTAAATCTACTTTTAGTCCTAGTTCACGTGCCACCCAAAGACAACATTGTGTAAGATTTGGCTCAAGCACCATGTGTTATGTCTGCATTGGAAGTTCTACAACACTGCCCAAGTCAATGTAGAACTCTTGTGGCCTCTATTGGAATTTTTTATCCTGATTCATCTAACAATATCGCATTTATCCTGGACAATTTTATGTCCCGACTCTCCTACCAACTTGCTTTTCAAATTGATGTTGTTGTTCACAATCAACAAATTCACCGCACTATCTTGGATGAGGGAGCCTTTACTTGTTTCATGTCTTTAACTTGTTGGAAAGGCTTAAAATCACCTACACTTAACAAATCCCCAACGATGTTGCACACACTCAATGGGCGAGGTTTTAATCCTCACTGACTCTTGCATTTCCTATCCATCCAGTTGGGCAGAAAAATTGTCTTTGTTGACGTCGAGGTGGTCGATGCTCCCCTCGATTACAACTTGTTATTAGGAAGAAGATGTTTTTATGCTATGAATTCCATTGCTTCGTCGGTGTTTCGATGTGTAAAATTTCCTCATCAGTGAAAAATTGTCACTATTGATCAGTTAGACTTTTGTACACCCGACGCTTGCGCTCCCGCTACCAACAATATTCCTTTCTTGGGAGATCACAAGATCACGTATGAAAGTGTTGGTGTAGTATTGTTAAAATACTCCACCCTTATGGGTACCTTCCCTACACCACTCCCTCCTACAAATCATCATATTTCCACAGTCAATATGATTTCGACTATGACTTATCAGTGTTTGGAATCATTTGATCCCTAGATTGTACCTAGTCCTCTAGAGTTCGATGCACTAGGTGACACCATGCCACTTAGTCCAGCCAAGGCTTCATATGTCGCTATTAAATCCGTCTCTCCCTCCTCAGATGACCAACATATATTGGCAACTGACACTTACTCGATGCCATATTGGTTGAATTCCTTGACGTTTGGATTTGACTACATTTCTCAAATATTTTTGTCTGACGAATCTATTATGGAAAATCTTAGCATTGAATACATACCTTGGACTGATAACCATCATCGATCCTCTTTTATTCCACATCTTGAAGAAATACAGGAAGATATACACTCTATCTCCCCCCCCCGGATGTTGTTGACTTTCCACAGTCACCCATACTTACAAAAGATACTATTTCTGAGGAGAGCTTATGCAACATTTCCTCTACAGTCATTATTGACATTTCTATCAAGGAACATGTCATGGAGAATATTAATCTTGGTGTTAATTGTTCACCTGAGGAAGTGGTTTCCTACACGCTTTATTTAAATAATTATGTGATGTCTTCGCTTGGAGCTACAAAGAAATGTCAGGGATCGATCCTTCAATCATTGTGCATGAGATTAAAACTTACCCATGTGTAAAACCTATTCAACAGAAACTCTACCCAGTCCATCCTAAGAAGTCTGCAACTATTAAGGCAGAAGTTGAGAAATTATTAAAATCTGACTTCATCTATCCTGTCCCTTTGATAGAATGGGTTTCGAATATCGTTCCATTCACTAAGAAGCAAGGGACCATTCGTGTCTGCGTTGATTATAGGGACCTCAATAAGGTTTTTCTAAAAGACAATTACCCTATTCCCTTCATCAACTAGATCATTGATAATTGTGCAGGTAGTGTGATTTTATCTTTCATGGATGGTTTCTTAGGGTACAACCACATTGATAGTTTACCCGCTGATTAGCATAAGACAACCTTCATCTACCCATGGGGAAATTTCACCTATAGGAAACTACCATTTGGCCTAAAAAACGCTGGTGCTACATTCCAACGGGCCATGTCATATGCTTTCCACAATATCAAACATATTGTGGAACCTTACCTCGGCGAATTACCTTCCCATTCATCCCGTCGATCAAACCATTTTGGTCATATCCAAACTATTTTTCTTTAATGTCGGTTCTACCGTATTTGTTTGAACCCACACAAGTGTATCTTTGTTGTTGAATCGGGTCGACTCCTCGGCTTCATTGTTTCCAAGGACGATATTCAAGTGGATCCCTTAAAAATTAAGGCTATCCTTACTTTACCCCCACCTTATAATTTGACACAACTCAAACGTTTGCAGGGGAAAGTGAACTTTCTTCGACATTTCAATTGTAACTACGTTGAGATTACCAAAGGATTTATGCGATTGTTTCAGAAAGGCACTCCTTTCATCTGGGATGCACATCTCAATGATATTTTGATGCTCTTAAGTATGCATTGACCAACGCACCTTTGTTGCATTCTCTGAATTATACAAAGGAATATATCCTTTACTTAGCAGCCTCTACTTCCACTATTGCTATGGTGTTAGTTCAAGAGGACCCTAATAGTGAAGAACATGTGATATATGATTTGAGCAAAAGTCTATCTGGTCCAAAGCTCCGATATTCACATCTTGAGAAGTTGTCTCTAGCAACCATCATCACTGTCCATATATTTCGTCATTACATTTTTCTATGCACCACCACATTTATAGTGGACTCTAACCCCATGTATCACATTCTAACACATCAAGTTCTTGGGGGCAAATATTCCAAATGGATCATCATCATTTAGGAATTCAATCTCGAGTTTGCTACATGCAAAGCCAAGAAATCCTTGGTGTTTGCAGAGCTCATCTGCGATCTTCCCCATGCTAATAAAGACAATGAGCCTATATATTCTCTCCCTAATGAATCTCTATTCCCCATCAGCATGTCTAATCCTTGGTATGGAGACATCTTTCTTTATCTCCAGACCCAATGTTTTCAGCTCGATATCTCTTGTGAAGAACGCCATCATATTTTCCATCATTCTCACCGCTACCTTATCATCAGTGACATGTTGTATCATCGTGGTATTGAAACTATCCTGTGATGATGTTTTAATCGTGAAGAGGCTTAACACGTCCTAAATGACTATCACCTTGGAGCCTGTGGCAATCATATTTATGGGATGGCTACAGCTCAGAAAATCTTATGTGCTAGCTATTTTTGTCCCTCTATATTCAATGATTGTATCGAGGCTGTCAAAAAATGCCCACCCTACCAAGTTTTTCATAAAACGTCATGCACCCACCTCACTCCGCTGTAACCTATTATTTCCATTGGCCCCTTTTACAAATGGGGCATTGATTTCATGCAGTGTAAGCCTACCTCAGTCGGGGGGAATGGTTATATCGTTGTCGTCATTGATTACTTCAGAAAATGTTCTCAGGCTATGCCTACCTTTCTAAATGATGGTCATACTGTAGATCTTTTCTTCTTCAACCACATCATCACTCTCTTTGGTGTTCCACAATCCAATGTCACTAATCATGGTTCACACTTTCAAAACTAGATGATGAGTGAGTTGCATGCCAAGTTGGGTATTCTCCATGAGAACTCATCCTCGTACTATCCTCAAGAAAATGGACAAGTTGAAGCTATCAACAAAGTCCTTAAAACCATGATTCAATGTATGGTAGGGGAAAACAAGACATCTTGGCACGTACAAATTTTCTCCTCTCTTTAGGCTTATCGTACTTTAGTAAAAATTGCTACTGGATTCACTCCTTTCTAGTTACTATATGGCATATAAGTTGTTTTTCCAATTCAGTGTGAAATTTCTTCGTTGAAACTCAAAGTAGAACTCATGCCTCACACTTCTGCCAAAGAATAACACTTCTTACACCTAACTAGGTTGGAGGAAACACATCGTGATTCTCCTTTCGTTAATGAGATGTAACAAAGGTGAATGAAGAATCAATATGAAAAATTCGTCCATCCTCATACTTTCGTAGAAGGAGACCTATTCCTCGTTTATGACCAGGCTCATGATAAGTTAGGGACAAGCAAGTTAGAACCTCTGTGGCATGGTCCTTACATCGTGAAACATGTTTTACATAGAGGCGCCTATGAGCTAGTTCACTACGATGAAATATCCCTGGGTGAGCCCCGAAATGGGCTTTACCTTAAGAAGTACTATGCATAGGAAATCTAGCATGCGTTCTTTTTACACTATTGTATTTTTAGTTTGGTGTGTCATTTTCTCTTGCATGAACACGTTTTTTTCCTTAGCCACTTATACTTTGTCTTGTGTTTGCGTGCGCAGATGACATCTTCCTTTCCTGTCTTTGTCGGTTTTGTGGATGGAGCTAGTCGACACACCCAAAACATTTCTTCTGCAGCTTGGGTCATTTACCACTCTGACGAGTTGGTGAGTTCATGAGGTATTTGATTAGGATCGACAACTAACAACATGGCAGAATATCATGCTTTCATCGGAATTTTAACCGAAGCCTACTCCCTAGGTATATTTCGTATGATCATTAACCTAGACTCTCAAATTGTGGTCTGTCAACTTAATCGAATATATGTTATTCACAATCCTATCCTATTACATCTCCATCTACGAGTTCTTCATCTTGAAAGAATGTTTGATTTTATCGAATACAGACACATACCAAGAGGACTTAATACAATTTCAGATTCGTTACCCAATTACATCATGGATCGATATCTCACACATAGATGAGGTTTCATAAAGGAAATAAATCATACATCACATGTAAATAAAATGCATCACAAAAATACATCATTATTTGCAAACATCATTTGGCATCATAAAAACTTAGATATGTATATATATAGGGCATGACAAAAAATGTTTGATTACATCAAAAAGTACATAGAAGGGAAAAATGTTGGGTCCTCATGCAAATAACATCGCCATACAGACTATACAAAAAACATCAGAGAGGTCATAGTCCTCCTGCATCACATCGTGCTTTGGGTAGTACACTATCGCATAGGATACTCATCTCATAAGGAGCTAATACCCTCAGGGACTCCCACTGTATGTCTCTGCAGATGCAAGGGTACGTCCCGACTCCTAAGAGGAGGGACACCCATCATGAGACCACAGAGGTTTCTCTCAACCTCTCGGAGACCCCCTACCTCTACCTCATGATCTACTGTTGTCTGAGCATCTCCGTGATGCCCCAGTGTTAGTATCTCTGCTGGACGTGTTGCTCCCCTATCTTCACATTGAAACAAAATGTTTGTTAAAAACTCTTCTAGGTACCCCAAAATATAATATAAACTTTAAAATCAAAAAATACTTGACAATATTGTTTTGGTTTCTCACCTGACACATCCCATTCCATTCCATCTAGAAGAACCAGGTCCATTCTCCCCCAGAAGTGCACTGCGGTGTATGGGAAGTCCTCTATAACGATCAGTTGGCATCTCGGACAAGAAAAGAAGTCACTTGTAAATATGAACTCTGACTCCATTCCTAGCCTCAGAGACAGACTTGTCCAGCATTCCATACATGGTTCACTTGTTGGTCGTACTGCAAGTGCAATATGTGGTTGCATCTGAGGAATGTGTTCTAGGAAGAACGAAACCAAAAACAAACCATATCCAAAATTCTTTTGTTGCCCCGTCCAACATCTCAAAATATGCTCCTTCACATTTTGAAGGAATGTTGCACTCTAGTTAAACACAGTTGGCTCTAAACACTACAAACCATAAGCCCCCTATGATATTGAAACCAAGAGCGATTTGGTACTCCCTGCTAAAGTCATGATGGAAAATAGAATAGCTCGAAGAGATAGATCTATGACATCTTTTATTGCAATTCTACCTCCCACCAATCTTGATCCTAGGACACAATGATTTTCCAAGTACTCTTATATAGACACAGGAAGTTCCCTTTGTCTAGATAAGGTAACAGGAGCCTCTCTCTTTGATAGGTCGGTCAGGAAATACACATCCTCCAACTCAATGATAAGCAGTTGTATCCCAATTTGGAACCCCTGCTCCATAGTGTTCCACAACCTGATCATGTACTCAAGAAGGAGAACTTCCTTCTTCATCTTTTTCATCTTAAATAACTTGAGGAGACTGTAGTTCCTCAATGTGTCCCTTGATCAGGGAATTTGCAAAGAAGCCACATCATTGAGCTCATTCTCTCTTTCTTCCACTCAATCATTTATTTTGCCGAATATAACCTACAACCAACATCAAAAATAGACCATTAGTCATGCCACATTAACAATTTTTAAGTAATTCAAACCTTTAAAAAATCACTTTTCTTGTGTTTTTCATGCCCACGCTCCCTTGAGCATTTAATTATAGCACCAATGCTATCCCAACAAGATTATCAGGGCTCTCTAAATCCAAGAAGCACTCCCCCAACCTTTTAGAGGAGCGTCAAGCCTATTTTTGGTATTTTTTGTGCATTTTTTGGTAATGTTTCATTTACCATTTGAATATGGCACTAACTCCATGTAGATGAGCTTATTAGAGCGCTCATAAATCAATAACATTTCCCTATCCTCTTAGAGGAGCACTGAGCCCATTTTTTGGCATTTTTGTGCATTTTGGGGGAAATCCCCCTCCATATTTTGAACAGAGTGCGAGTGCTCTCCTGATAAGACTAACACAACGCTGAACAAAGCGCTCATCACTCTCCCTAGCCTTTTGAGGGAGAGTCAAGCCTCTTCGCTGCTTAGAGACGCTCAGGCCATCATTTTTAAAGAAAATTAATTACCTAAAAGTCAATTGTAAAGCATGCAAATGTTTGGAATAAGTAGAGGACCAACCTGATCCAGACAGTGAAGGAAATGAATGACTGTAGCTCTGACACTGATGAATCCAAGAATCACCCTCCAAAGCCAATTTTCTCCACTACAAAAGTCTTGGCACAAATGAATTGGTAAAAGACATTTTAGCCTATTTTACTATTATAAAATTTTATTTTTGCTAAAACCATAGTTATTTTGTGTTTTTTGGAAATCATTTTGGAGGCATTATTAATACCCTAGTGTGTAGTTTTATCATTGTTGGAAGGTTTTGGAGCAGTTTTGTTCGATTTTTATCATGTCTCATTAGCGAGCATGATATTCGTTCGTTCTCACACTCGACAAAACAAGAGAACGCACTGAGTAAACTTTTATCTCTTTTTCAGACTCTCATGGATACACGAAAAAATAACCCCTTGGAGTCATCTTTAAGCTCTTTTTAGACTCTCTAAACATGAGAAGATTGTCAAGTGATCTTGATTCCTTTCCCACTCATTAAAAGGTTTGAAAGGGCATATTTTGAGTGATATTTTATCTCTTTTTCAGCCGTGTGAGACTATTATTATGAAAAAGGATAACACTGGAGTCATCAGAGTCTCTAAACATGAAAAATCACCGAGTTTACCTTCTCTGGACTCGTTAAAAATATACATCGAAGGGCCCATATGGGACCAAATCCTTACTTCTTCCAGTTCGTTAAACAAAGGAAGAGGGACTTACCGAAGGTGAGTTATATCGAGCATGTGTTTTCATCCTCGAGCTTGTTGAATCAAAAAGAGGTACTCGTCTATCTGGATGGGGGGGGAATTTGAAGGAAGCAAGCCAAGAAGTTTTTGAAAACATCACCAGTCACTCTTACAGTTGCCCTTGAACATGGCACTTTGTCTTTGCATACATTTTAATCCGCTAAACCTATGCACTGAACCAATCCTTTGAGTTTGTTTACTCCTTTGGGTAACCCGAAAAAAGTCAAAGTGTCCATTGCATCATCATGTTTTGGTCCATGTCATGTTTCTATTTTTGTGCCTCAGTGTTCAAGGGAAGTATCTTCCTCGAGATTCCACCATCACAGATATCCTGTTTCAATACCCGTGTCAGTCCATGTTCATTTGATCTACCAATTTACATCTCTATGTTAGTTTCATGTTGTTGATGGGGGAATACATCAAGGCCCTCCTAGGAAAAGTCTATTCCTATCGACCTCAACACATTATCTGGGAGCTAGACTTAAAAACTAGTTAGTACCTTGGGACCTGGATGCCTCAATGGTAGGCCTCCTTGCTTCCGATAGTGGGTTTACATCATTGACCCCTAATCATATGATTCCATGGATGTTTGACTTTATATCATTTATTCACATCCGCTAGAATGTACTAGGGTACCTCAGGAATCATTGACATCAATGGTGATTTCCCTCGCACTTATTAACGGTTTACCTCATTCACCGCTAATCAAGTGGTTTATTCCATGTTTGACATCAGGAAATCTATTCACATGGTTAGACTCATACCGCATTAAGATCAGTAAAAAGATACTAGGTTGAGTGATCACTCTGGTATGTACTTTTCCCAGGTTTCAATGGAGTTTCTCATTAATATTGACACATATACTGTCACATAGATCCACTTTGTATTGGTCTGTCGCTATGTCTTGTCATCTCATAGATTCACTGTGTATTTTTTGTGGCTACGATCATTTCATGACATGGAAGTATATATCCACATTGTATATTCGGTGGCTATACCTTTTTGTCAATATAATTATGGATCTGCAGTGTATCTTATGGCGGCCATACCTTGAAAGTATTTGTCACTCAAGCATAGGTATGCCTGCCTTGGGTTTGAAACATATCATAATATTTGTTTGATGGTTGTGTGCAGCTTCTACCAGGTTCTTCAAGTCCATACCCTTGCTTTTAAAAATCTACAAATTACTTCAGTCATCATGTCTTCTAACTTCGCACTTTGGGGGGAAATCTGTTACACATCAAAATTACTCATTTCAATGATGAACTATTGTCATCATTACAAGAGTTACAAGTGTCTCATTTTAACCATAAGTGTCACAGACATCATACAATCATCTTTCCTATGTTGTGTATCAAACGACATCACAAGGACACTTCAAAGACACCCTCAAAGACTGGTTTAAGAAAGAGAAATTACATGACAAAGAGTACAAAGATTTTACCTTAAAAAAAACAACTTAAAAAACAATTTTGAAGGCCAACACTCCCATACCCACTGTTAGGGAGTGTCAATGCTCCTTTCCCTCCTTTGGAGGAGCGTTGCAACACTTTGTACTCCATTTTGGGGGAGCGCTGTGTTGTTTGAGGAAATCTTGGGTTGTTGAAGAAAATCAAGGAAAGATCCCCTTCTTCTTTGGAGTCAGTTGGATTTGAATCTGAGGTCAAGGATAGAACTTAGAGAGGATCTAGAACTGATGGAGAAATATCCTCAACCTATCCCAAGAATCTCTAAAGTGGTTAGGCCTCTCCAAGCCTATATAAGGAGGCCTCCTCATGGTGAAAAAAGAGGACATTGAAGGAATCAAACTTATGATCTCATAAGGGAGATAATCAGTGAAGCATAGTCAATTTGTTTGTGGATCATTTGAGCAAGGGGTTGGACAAGGAGATATTGGTGAGGTTGTTGCATCTATATCAATGGTCTGTAAGTATCTGTATTGAGTTCTCATTAATACATGTGCTTGGCCTGTTTCCTTCAAGATTGTGTATGCCTACATGAACTTGTCTTTAATGGATAAATCTAGTTTCAGACTAATCGTGTTAGAATAAAAATCATTCTTTGTCTTTGATTGGATTGCAGGACCTGTTGAAGAGCTTGTGGATCAGAGCTCAAATTGGAACTAGGCGAGTACAAACATCATACAAGGGTACATCTTCTTCCTCTTATCTATAGATTAGTTTATCTAGATTTAAAGGGATGTAAGTGACCAAGGTTAGCACCTTTCTATCTTGATATTAGAGATTTAGGGCTCAAGAGGGAATCCACCTGTCCACAATGGGATTTTCCTGTAGCAGTCAGCGTATCTATAACGAAAGGGAAAGACTCAATGACATGAAATTCATAATGGAAAATATCCTTCCCGCAGTTGGAAAACCCAATTCCCATCTAAGGCAGAAAACCTGAGAAATCCACAGAGCATACAGTTTAAAACCACAAATTGATATGAATTTTTACCGAAGTAAAAAAAAATTGAAGGGCTCAAGAACAGACTATTTTTTTACCTCGAGTCGTAAGGTTTGAGGAACCCGGAGCAAGCAACGCATATCATGAAGTAAGATGCAATCACAGAGAGTCCTAACAAAAAATATGAAGGATAGGCCTAAACTGAAGCAAACCCCTAACCTCAATGGGTGAAATGTCATTTCCAAAGAAGAAAAAATCTACTCTAGACATGGGAGACAAGCCAATCACTCTCAGGGATTTTTTCAAGAGAGTTGATACACACGGTGAACCTTTCTTGAAATCGGGATTTTGGATATAAATGACTAGAGAATCCTTACCTCATGATAGCGTTTGAAGGATGATTTTCTCCTTAATATCCTCTACCCGAGCGATCGAATCTGCCAAAATGTTGGTTATGATACCACGAAAGATTGAAGGCAGGGTTATCACGGTGAACAAAGGGAAAACTACACAGAGCCGAGAGGACGAGTGAAATAACAGACTTGGGAAAATCCCCGTAGGTTAATATTGATGGCATTAATGTAGATTTGTACCCAACCCATGTGATTAGGGCATTGTGGTAAACTTTCGTTGGACACAGTAAACAAGCGATAGTCTCAAAGGGTGAGTGACAGACCGCCATAAATGTCGTTGGCAGGACTCATTTACACCATGATAGTCGTATACTATCTGACTACGACAACTGTAATGACAGGTCAGTTCTAGGTTATAGTTTAGTTAGATTTCTGTACTAAATATCAACTTTGTTATCCCTCATTCCAGTGTTCATTTGAAGGTTAGTTCTAATGAGTGGGAAAATAACTAAGAACGAGCAACAGGCACCCAACCGTTTGGCTCAACTATTCTAGGTCTTAATGTTATCACGTTTTGAATTTCATATGGATAGAACTCATTCCATAAATATATTTCACACAAGTCTGAGGGGTTAATTCACTTAATTCGAAGCCAATGTCAAAATAGGCTTATTGTCTTCCATAGTACTAATTATAGCTTGCGCAAATTGTAAATGCATATTCTATAGTGAGTGGATATATATGTATATAGTTAGTGTTTCCATAGTATGAATATATATTGCACAATTTAAATGCATATTCTATGGTGAATATATATATATATATATATATATATATATATATATATA
>JASDQU010515178.1:24575-38042 GCA_032191745.1 Picea mariana | reverse complement strand
GTTTCCATATTATAAATATAGCTTGTGCAATTTAAATGCATACTCTATGGTGAATATATGTATATGTATATAGTTGTATTCTCTTAAGTAATCAAGCTACCTTCCTTGAAAATAGGAATAAGTTAGAGTCTTTAGTTCCAATTGTTAAGGATATGGTAAATGTAAAGGAGGCAAAGAAAAAATAGTGTTAAATCACATCATAGTATTGTTAAGAGATGTTAGAGAAGAAATGGAAGTAGTGCATAATGACCCTAGATTTTTTTTTTTTTTTGAGTAAATATGGGGTTCATTACAAGTTAGTTGGGTCAAATCATATCTTTTCCCAACAATCATAATCATAATTTACAATCAACTAAATTCAAAATTCAGAATTTCCATAAATGGCAATATTTTCCAATTTTTGAATTTACCAAAAATGGAAATAAATTCCTAAACATTTTCAGACTTGAAAACAATTTATTTTGGGGGATATTGCATCCTTTCCCCCTTCAATAAAATACCTTCCTTAATGTTTGTCCCTTTCTCAGAACAAGATTGGATGATATTTCTTCAAATCTCCCTCCAACTCCCAAGTGGCCTCTTCAAGACTAAAGTGCTTCCATTGCACTTTTACCTGGGCGACAACTTTGTTCCGTAGAGTTATTTCTCTCCTATCCAGAATGCATAGAGGTTCCGCTTAGAACTCGCCTTCTGGTTCCATCTACACCAAGTTCCAATCGATCATATGAGTAGGGTCATGAACATAATTCTTTAACAAAGAAACATGAAATACATTATGAACTTTTAGATTGGAAGGAAGTGCAAGTTGGTATGCCACGTGTCCAATTCAAGCTAAGATCTCGAAAGGGACACAAAAAATGGGTGTCAACTTGGCACAGTTCCCTAGATTTAGTGAAATTTTTTGGGCTTTGACTTTTAAATAGACGTGGTCTCCCACTTGAAATTCCAGATGTCTCCTTTTCAAGTCTGTGTAACTTTTATGTCTTTCCTGAGCCTCTTTTAAATTTTGTTGTACTTTTTTTATTGTACTCTCCATTTCATGGAGCATTTCTGGTCCCACCATGAGTCTATCAACTGGTTTATCTGATCTAATTGGAGTTGTACACTTTTTTTCATATAGTACTTTGAACGGGCTCATCATAGCCGATGTTTGGTAACCATTGTTGTACGCAAATTCCACCAAGTGTAGGTAGTCTTCCCATTTTCTTGGTTTTTTCCTTATGTACATGCGTAGCATATATTCCACAATTTGGTTTGTTCATTTGGTCTACCCATCTGTTTTTGGATGGTAACTTGTGATGAAACTCAAGTTAGTATTTAACCCTAGAAACAATTCTTTCCAAAAAGCAGATGTAAATTTTACATCTCTATCTGAAATCACCATTTTAGGAATACCATGGAGTCTTGAATATTTCAAAAATGTTAATAGATTTAAAAGTAGACTTTATAGGAAAAAAGTGTACAGACTTGCTAAGCTTATCGATTACCACCATAATTGAATCATTATGTTTTTGAGTTCTAGGTAAACTTGTAATAAAGTCCAGCGATATAGTCTCCCATTTCCATTCTAGCATAGGTAAGGGCCGCAATAGGTCGGTTGGATGTTGGTGTTTGACTTTTACGTACTAACAATATTGACACTTATCTAAGTATTATGTTGTTTTTCGCTTCATATTAGGTCAATAAAATAACTTCCTTAGTGTTGTTACCGTTTTCTGGTATCTCGGATGACTAGAATATGGTTTCTTGTGTACTTCGTCCAAAACTGTTACCTTTAATTCTGTTGAATCTGGTATGTATATTTTGTTTTTAAATCATAGTAAACCATTTCTGTCCAAACTCAGATCTATTTTGCCTGAATTTTTTGTATTATTTCGTAATTGTTCCATTGTTTTAGTGTAATTTTCATCGTTATTACCTACAGTTGTTATCCTCTGCTCAAGATTGCTTTCTGCCCTACTGATGTTTATTTCAAACAACCCATGAACTCTTCTACTTAAAGCATCAACCACCTTTTTTTCCCTACCCTTGATGTGTCTTACCTCAAAGTCAAATCTGCCCATGAAGGCCAGACACCTTGCTTTCCTTTCATTAAGGTATGGTTGACTAAACAAAAATTTCACACCGTTGTTATCCATCAATAACAGAAATTGTATGCCCATTATATAGTTCCACCACATCTTTAAGGCGTGTATTACAACTGCCAACTCTAAGTCATGAGTTACATAGTTTCATTCCTGCTCATTTAGTTTTCAGGACTCATAACAAGTAATGTGCCCTTCTTGAGTTAGGACACCACCTAGTCCTTCTTTACTTGCATCCACACAAACTATGAAGTCCATGTTCAGGTATGCTACCTTTAAAATGAGTGTAGTTGTTAACAATTCCTTTAACTTATTAAAACTATCCTGACATTTATGTGACCAGTTAAATTTGGTTCCCTTCTTTTGTAATGATGTGATAGGGTATGCAATCTTGGAGAATCCCTCTATAAATCCGTGGTAATATCCAGTGATACCCATGAATGACTAGATGTTTTCTACATCCTTAGGGATCAACCATTCCATGATGGCTCTTATTTCCTCAGGATCTACTGCAATACCTTCTTCAGATATTACATGTTCTAGGTATTGTATTTTCTTCTGATAAAAGTTGCACTTATCGAATTTGGCATACAGTTTGTGTTTTCTTATAGTTTGCATAGCTATACTTTGGTTTTCTTCGTGTTATTCTTTTGTTTTAGAATATACTATGATATCGTTAATAAATACCAAAACAACTTGCCCAAGTGCAGACTGGAAATATTGTTCATTAAACACATAAATGTGGCTAGTGCGTTAGTGAGTCAAAAGGGTATAACATCAAATTTTTAATGTCCATATCTCATTCTGAATGTTGTTTTACTTATGTCCTCATCTTTTATTCTAACCTGTTGATAACTAGATCTTAAATCCAATTTAGAAAAAATATTATCCCCACCTACTTGATCGAACATATCATTGATCCTAGGTAAGGGGTACTTGTTTTTAATAGTCATTTTGTTTAATTGTCTGTAATCTATAAATAATCTCAAAGTTCCATATTTCTTTTTAAGAAAAAGGACTAGTGCTCCCCATTGTGAAACACTCGTTCTGATATATTCTTTGTTCAATAATTCTTGTAGTTGAATTTTTAATTCTGTTAATTCTGGTAAACTCATTCAGTAGGGTGCTTTAAATATAGGGTTTGAACCAGGTAGTAACTCGATTGAAAAGTTTATCTCTCTCCTTGGGGTTAATTCATGTATCTCATCAACAAACACATCTCTGAAATGATGCAAGACGAAAAAATCCTCCAAGCTATTTTTATTTTATTTTTCCAACAGATTTGTCACTTGGATGGCACAAATCTAACAACCATTTCTCAGGCATTTCTTAAATTGCATTGCTAAAATCTATCTAACTGAGATTGGTTTTTGTATACCATGATCTGTCCTAACAGTGTCATTTTTGTCTTTATACTTGAGTGATTTTTCATAACAATCTAAAATTGCTTTATGCCTTTCTAACCAATCCATTCCGATAATTATGTCATAAGACCCTAATGGTAGAATGTTCAGATTTTTCTTTGTGTTTTGACCACCTAAACTGAAATCACAATAAAAAATAAAATCAGATACTTTTCTTTTTGTTCCTGTTGCTAGTTGTACTAGCCAAGATTTTGCATGTCTTGTTTTCTTAAGTTTATTTTAATCCACTACACAAGGAGCGATATAACTCAACGTAGCTCCTGGATCAATTAAAACAAAAATATGTGTATTGTTAACTTTACCTTCAATTTACACTACAGTAGATTGGTGGTCATCTTGTTGGCCATCAATGGCTGCATTGATCCGATGTAAGCTTCTACCCACATCTCCCACTATAGAGGCTTCCTGTAGGTTGTGAACCGTATTCCTGGCGGCTAAAGTCAAACATGGACAGTTCCTCCTTAGGTGAGGTTCTCCACATTCCCAACATTTAACGGTTCACGGGGGTTGTCCCCAAACTTATTTGTTCCTAGATTTACTTGTTTACCACCTCCTTGGGTCTTCAAGTTGTTGGACTAAAAATATTTCCTTGGAAAACTCTTTGTTGCATTATGGAAAGAGGTTGGCTGATATCCCTTCTTCCACTAGTTCACTCAGTCTTGTTTCTTGTCTTCCCAAGCCTTAGGAAATTTTGACCATTGTTTTTATTGGTCATAACACATTCGGGCCTTCCTGAAAACTTCACTCAAGAAATTGGGATTATCAAATTCGATTCTATCCTTATAGGAATTTGGTAAACAACTTAGGAAATGCTAGATTTTTACTTTGTCCTCCCTGATATAAGGCACGAACCTTAGTAATTCTAGGAATTTTTTTATTAGATCATCCATAGCCATTTGACCGAGTCGTAGCACATAAAATTCTTTAGTTTTTCTTTCATAGTAACTTTCAGATAGATATTGTTTCTTAAAGTGTTTCTTAAAATCTGACCATTCCATTTGTTTTTCCTTTAGGCCCTTGGCCAACTTCAGGTCCTTCTAGCATATCCTAGCTTTTCCTTTCAAATTATAAATGGCTATTCTGACCTTCATATTGTTGGAATAGTTATATATCTAGAAATACCTTTTTATGTCTAATAACCATTCTTTAGCTTCCTCCCCTGTTCTGTATTCCCCATCAAAGGTAGACGGTTTGTTTTTCTTAAACTCTCCCTCAAGATGGTCCAATTGTTTCCTTTTTCTTCCTTTTTTTGTTTTATCTTCTGTGGAAGGTGTACCTTCGGAAGAGTTGTCCCCTTTTTCTGCCTCAAGACCATAATTCTTGGAGGCCCTTTTACTGACCTCTTCTTCCTGTTTATCATCCTTTGGGCTCTTCTTTGTCACTTTGCTTCGTAGAAGAACTTCATTTATTTCATGATGTTCCTATTGTGCCTTTTTAAGTTTCTCATTGTCTGATTTGAAAACTTGCAGCTCCACAATGCGATTTCTCATAATTTCTAGAACTTCAGTAGGTGAGCTTTTGTCGTTGTTCTGCCTCAATTCTTTAGGAGGCCTTTTCTCAGGATTCTCCTCGAGTCTGATCTCTGCTTCATTTTGGGCTGCCATGATCACAACAAAAATAAAGTGTTTTCTATTTGTAAAAGTAATTGTTTTGTTAGTTTTTCATAAACAGAAATTATGTCCTTAAGTAAATATTTTGGCCCTATTTAATGTCCAAGTGTTGTAACCTTTTCTCTTATACCATATGTAATGTACCCCAAATTTTCCAAATAAAAAAAATAAAAGTTATGAGGAGCATTAATCTTCTTTCTTTGAACAATTCATTTTGGAAGACTTATAGTTAAGAGAAGTAGGTAATTATCATCATCATTAACTTATGCGAGATTCCTATGTTCTGGCTATCAAAACGATGAACGATAATTTCTAAATATTCCTACCCTAACTTATCTCATACTAAACAGAACTTCTATACGAATAATCTTTCACATTCTAAACATTCACCCTTTAAAACCCTTTAATATTACTGTTATTCTAATACTTATATATATAAGTGTTGTATTAGACATAAGACTCATAATTCTATACTCTTCCATAATCATAGGCTTTCATGCTTGCGCACTAGAGAAAACCTTATTTGACTCTTCGAAAATAAAACCCCTACACCATAGACTATATTCACATTATAAAGGGTCGGGAGTGTATACCCTCAGTGAGAATATTAAAGACTTAGCATAAGGTGATTAAACGTTACTTCACATGGCCAAACAAATCGAACAAACCCCTGTGAGTACTGGTTGTGTTTACAACATCCGATTATTATTAACATAATGGTTTTGATAATAAGCTTATCTATAACAAATTGTTTAGTCATTCCTTAACTAAATGATAATAGCTAGAGTTTGATGTTCCTATGTATCATGCCTTGAAGGAACCATCCTTTACTTCACATTAACTTAGTATGAAAACAAAGGGTTACTGCAGTCGTGAGTTAAAGCCTTTGATCAACCCATTAATGAAGACCCTGGGAGAGGGAAACCCAAGGTTATCACTAGACCTCTCATCCAATACGATAGCACCATCTTGTCCCAGCACATGGCCATAACCAATCTTCGTAATTCCCCCATTTACTCTATTTAGTAAGGGTTTAAAGGACTAAAATGAGTTTTCTTTTTTGTGAAGCTTCTCGATTAGCTCTATGTTTTCCTCAGCGAGGGAGGTCGACGACCTGGAGAATTTTACCCAGTGTAAGCATACAAGTCTAAACGACTACCTGGTAAGTCCATGATATACCTATGCTTTGGTAGTTGGATGGAACCTTTGGGGTTTATTCATAGTGGAAGAAAACAACTCTGTATTGTTAATCTTTTACGACTTTCAGTGAAGGTTCTTCCCTCCATTATCATTATTCTTTTTCTTAACTCCTTGGAATATTACCCAGTCATGGGTAGGTATACACTAGAAAAGTCATGTGCCTTCATTCATTGGTATGTCCCTCGTTTTCTTTGTAGAGGCCAAAACTGGTGAAGTTTTCCCCATAGATGGTTCTTGGTTTTTTTTTTATTCAGGACTAGTCCCTAACATACATAGGGTTCTTTCACACCACAATTCCCTCCATCATTTCTTTGCTTATGTAACTAGATGTTTATTTGTTCGCGACATTCCCAACATTCAACACTAAGGATGAAAACTGGTTACAAATCCCTCTAAAAGGAACTCGATATTGAGTATTTATGTACATGCATGAATGTTACAGTTTTCTGGTAAATCCATATCCTTTTTTGCGGGGTTTTTCTATCAAGGAAAAAAAGTCCCAACTCTCGTTATTTAACTTATTCCTTACTATGTTCACCCTTATCGTGTTTGTTGTACAAAACTTAGTTGTATTCTTTCCTTGTTTATTTGGATTGGTTTTGTGTGAAGTCTATAAGTTATCGACTTCTTGGCTTACGATGGAGATCGGGTATTCTTAGTCTTTAAGTCGTGAAGTCACGACTGCATTCCTATGGTCGAATAAGATTTTTATTTGTACAGGGTTTTGGCTTCAACTCGAATTCCTCTATTTACCCTAAAAGCACATGTAAATGCTTATGTACAAGTTCTAAGTTTTCTCTCTAGAATTACTCTAGGACGTCCCAAATTTTGAAGAATTTACATTTATTTCCTGTTCAAAATCTGATGGTTATTTTTTTATGTTCTCATTTAATAATGGTTAACAATCTGTAATTTCAATTTCTTATACTGGTGGAATTCACAAATCTCGTGACAATATTCGTGAATTGGATTCATAAGATTCTATTGGTGGAGCATGTTTTTATTATATGTGTTCTTGAATGGTTGATAAAGCTCCTTTTATTTTTTTACTATAATGATTAAAGATTTGATTATTAAGATCTAATGATGGGACCCCTATTTGCTGTGAGGGTACCCCATCAAGTAAAACTTGATCCACTTATCCCCTTGGGTCTGTGGGTGACTCCTTCAACGATGCAGATGGAACCGTCAGTCCCAAATCGCAAGCTAAGTGCAGTTTTTATATTCCCCTGTGCCAATTCCTTTGTAATCGCTTACCCTGGTAATTCTTCTACAATTCAACATTTAAATTTTTACTCACTTTTTAAATATCGTATTAAATAACATTTATTTATTTCTTTGCAGGGTTAAAAATCGTCCAAGCCTCGGGATTTTCAAGGCCGTGCCTCATGTAAAAGGTACTCGAGTTCCAATCTTACCACATTTTAAAAGAAAACAACAGAATCTAGGTTCTATCATAAAGATTGGTTCTGCCCTAGGCTGTCATTATCATGGAAAAAGTACCAGGCTCCTATAATAGTTGGTTAACTGTATAAAAGAAAAAACTTAAGGGTCAAAAACTTTGCTTATGTGTAATTGTAATGATTAGAATGTAATGAACAAGACTGTACCATTGTTTCCAATTGTATAACCAAGTTATATGGAAAACTCAATCTTCCAGTAATAGTAGATTTTTTATCTTAGTATATTAGATATGTCATACACATGATTCTGTATCCGGATAGCAGTACATATTCATGTATTGAAAATTCTATTCTTTACTCCCTTCCAAGTCTACTTTGATATTTAAAATCATTTCAAATGATTTCGTTATTTATTCATATAGTTTTGCAATTCGAAATTATTGAAAAATGTATATGCATAAAAATTATATGGCTCCAGATTCTATGTCTTTCAATTCATCGGGCTTTCGCTCCTATATTATTTTATTTCAGAACATTGTTTTTTACTAGTTGGATTGTTCGCTTTCCTTTATATCATTAGTACCTGGGGGTATGCATACAATAGGTATTTAAATGAGTCTAGAATTTTGCATAGGTGGCTATATATATATATATATACATAGTTACTTCCTATATATCTGTAATCATTTCTAGTCTTAAATGACTTTTACAAAGCATGATCATCATCATAACTATATATATATATATATATATATATATATAAGTTTCAAGTTTACTTCGAGAAATTTTCTTGGCATTCTTCAATCGGCAATAAATATTTAAGTTGGTTACTTATATGCAATTAACCACATGTCTAAAATACTAGGTTTATCACAATACAAATTCTGTCTAGCTTAGATACATCTTCCCCATGCTTATATAAAATAGTACCATCTACAGGCAAAATACACCGAACTTCTTACTCAAGGAGTACAATAAAATTGTAAGAGTTATACTACATTTTATTTCATTCCAACAGTAATTTAACCAATAGAACAATTTGTCCAAAATTAAAACAGGTATATTCTTCAGCCATTAAATTAATATGACTTTCGATCAGAAATTTAGTGAACATAAATAATTCATCCAAAATTAAATAGATGTATTCTACCAACCATTAAATCAAACAACATTCCATCAGAGAAAGAGTAGAGGAACATATATGAGCAAGTTGTCGAACAACAAATGGAGAAACCAAGTTCCTCCCAACCTTATAACGAACAACTAATCTACTTGCTCTGTTCACCCCCTAGCCTGACCATGAATCCATGAGGGCGAACTCCCGAACTCCTCCTTAGCTATAGTCCTTATGTTTCATAAAGCTTACCCTTGCCTAACACTTAGAAAATAGTGTTCATAACAAAAAGAGATAATTGTTTCCCCCAGCATATTAGGTAGCATCCTACCTCCTCCCATATGTTATATATCCAAAAGCAATTGTGCCTAGGTATTTTCCCCTTGGGAATTTTCGCAGATTTATAAATCCCTGATTTTCAGGGGCTTCCAATGGTCAAATTCTTTATTTCCACTTGGAACATTCATCCCTAAGGTAGTTCCAACATGTTCCCCACTCATGGAGTCCTCGTCAACTGATTTCACCTCACTATTCCATTTGACCATCAACAATAACTATAAAAATATTTGTTTCTTACAAGTGTCATAGTCAAAGAGTTAGTTGGGTCAAATCAGATTTCCTCCCAACAGTTGTAATCATAATTTACAATTAACTAAATTTGAAATTCGGAATTGCCATAAATGGCAATAATTTTCCAATTTTCGAATTTACCAAAAACGAAAATAAATTCCTAAACATTTTCAGACATAAAAATAATTTATTTTGGGGGATGTTACAGACACATCAAGGGTAAATAAAACAAAGTTGCAAATGCACTAAGTAAAAGGACTAGTGGGATTTATGAAATAATTATCAGGAAGGAAGAAAATGATATCAAACAGGGAATAAAATATGCAAGCAGTGATGATGAAAATTACATCAAAAGAACAACATAATTGGCAGGAAATACAAAAAATCTAAACAAAACAGATCTGAGTATAGATAAAAATGGGTTGTTAAGGTTCAAAGACATGTTATATGTGCCTAACTCTACTGAGTTAAAGATGCAAATTCTTGACGAGCTGCACAAAAAGCCATATTCTAGTTATCCAGGATACCAGAAAATGATAACAACCTTAAGGAAAATATTTTACTGGCCTAACATGAAAAATAAAACAACTGAATATTTTTCTAAATGTTTAGATTGTTAATAGGTAAAATCTTAACATCAACATCTGATAGGTCTGTTACAACCTCTACCTACACCTGAATGGAAATGGGAAATTATTTCGATGGACTTCATCAAAGGTCTTCCTAAGACTCAAAGAAAAAATTACTTAATTATGGTAGTGATTGATAAACTAAGTAAATATGCACATTTTATACCTGTGAAATCTACTTACAAAGAAATTAATATCTCTGAAATTTTTATGAAATAAAATTTTAGGTTGCATGAAATTCCTAAAATGGCGATTTTAGATAAAGATGTCAAATTTGCATCCAATTTTTGGAAAGAATTGTTTGCAGTTTTGGTTACTAATTTGAATTTCAACACAATTTAACATATGCAAATAGATGGGCAGACTGAAAAAACAAATAAAATTATCAAAGAAATGTTCCAAATGTATGTAAGAACAAAACCAACGAAGTGGGAAGATTATTTTCACTTAGTTGATTTTGCTTACAATAATGGTTATTAGTCATCAACTAAGATGAGTCCCTTCGAACTATTATACAAAAGTAAATGTGCAACCCTAGTCAATTGGGATAATCCAGTTGACAAGATCATGGTGGGACCGGAAATGCTCCAAGAAATGGAGAGAATGGTAAAAAGGGTACATCAGAAATTGAAAGAGGCACAAGACCAATATAAAATCTATGCATATCTAAAGAGAAGACATCAAGAATTCAAAATTGGACAACATGTATATCTAAAAGTCATAGCAAGAAGAATCTCTCTAACTATAGAAAATTGTTCCAAGTTAGTGCCAAGATTTTGTGGCCCCTTCAATATTTTAACTTGAATCGGACGCGTGGTATATCAACTGGAACTTCTTTCAAATTTAAAAGTTCATAAGTTTTTTAATGTTTCATTATTAAAAACATATATTCATGATCCCACTCACATAATTGATTGGAACATGGTACTAGTGGAACCAGAAGGTGATTTTCGAGCAGAACCTCTATGCATTTTGTATAAGAAAGAAACAATACTTCAGAATGGAGCCATCGCCCAGGTAAAAATTAAAAGGAAGGAGTTTAGTCATGAGGAGGCCACTTGGGAATTGGAAGAAGATATGCAAAAAATTTATTCAATCATCTTCTGAGAGATGATTGAATACTGAGCACAGTGTTGTACTTAAGGAGGAGAGGATGTGATATCCTCAAATTATCATAAATTAAATTCCAAGTTGAATTTAGAAATAAATTTCCATTTATGGAAAACCCGAATTTAGAATTTTGGATTATGTAATTATTATTTTAAGATTGCTGGAGAAATATTTGACTTGTTGAGCTATCCTATTTTGTTAGACACATGTATGAGATAATTTTTTTAATAAATTAAATGTTGGAAGACAAATGGAATAGCCAGGTTAGAAATAGCTAACTATGACTCCATGACTGGGGAACAAGTTTGAGTTAACTCAAAGCTGATTTTTATAATTTGCAGAAGTTGAGTGTTTCCACTAGCATCCCCTAAAAATCAAGGATTTGTAAAGCTAAGAATTTCCCCAAGGAGGGAAAGGAATGGAAAGACCTAGTAACAAGATAAATACAACATATGTGGGAGACAAGACATTCCTTAGTATGTTGGGGATGGTGAATCTATTTTTTTTTTATGAGAACATATGGTGTGAGTCAAAGCATTTTCTGGTCTGTTGAATGTGCCAATATCTAAGGATTATGACTCAGTTCACCCTTATGGAGTCATGTTCAGGCTAGGGGTTGATAAGAGCAAGTAATCATGCTTGTTTTGTTTCTACGGTTGGGTGGAACATTGTTATTCCATTTGTTTTCCCAATATCAATATTCAGAAATGTATCTCAACTATGCACTTTTATTGTTTATGTTATATTATAGATGTTATCTGATTGTGAATATGTTTTACTTTTATACATATAATTAAAATCTTTTTTAAGTGGACTTTATATTCATGTTAGATTATGGCTTGACACTATGTAGGAATACCTGTAGTCGTGTTTATCTGAAGCATCAATGTTTAGTGTGTATATATATATATATATATATATACACACACACACACTAAACATTGATGCTTCAGATAAACACAACTACAGGTATTCCTACAAAATCGTTTATATGTGACTATTGGCCATTATGAATCTATATTCTTGATTGTTGTGCATCACTGTTCATAATCAAATACTTCATATATAAAATAATAAACATAATGTATTGTTTTTATGCTATTATGTTGAGTATAAAGAATAAAAGTCACCAAATACATTCTTTTATCTATTATCCAAGAAAGATATCTGATATAGTAGATTGTAGAATATATGCCAAAATTTATATTTATTACAGTCAATAGGTCATTGACAAAAATGTTACAGTTTGGGTTTACTTAGACCCAAGTACTCCATAGCTAGTCTAAACAAAGATTTAAAATACTACATGAAATTGTCTGCGAGTGCACGTGGATTGGTGGAAGAAATATGGAACTCAAATACCTTTTTTGGATAAGCCAATTTTCCTCACCAAGTGCACTATCTTTTCTCCCAACCTGCAAAGGAGTAATGAAATAGTATTATTAACTTACTGTTGTACAACATTAAATAATAAGATAAATAAAAGAGTCAAAACATACTTATCTGAGATCCTGATTGAATATCATAGGGTTAGTGTTGCATTGTGAAGTAGTCAATCCATGACCAAGGAGGGGAAGTGGGTGCACAATCCATATTATGGGTACTCTCGCAAGACAAAGTGACCCATCATTAGTGTATATACATGTCAAATTAATTACTTGCGCAAGTAATAAAAAATAAACAAACTTCTAATTAAGTTTTGTAGATTCGATATCTTGAAGGTTATAAATTACAGATAACATATATATATAAGTTCAAACTATAATCAAGGGAAGGGTTTTAATAAACAACAAGTATTACTTCAAAGAAAATACCAAGTCCATATAGAGGACCAAAGAAAATTTGATGCAGACCCCCGACCCTCGGGCCGTGATCCGCACAGGATCATTCTAAATTCTCCTAGAGCCGAAGCAACTCCCTCAGATCCCTATTGGAACCTCACGAATCTGATCCACAGGTCCTTCGTGAAAACCTTCCCTACGCAAATTAACACCGGGTACAAGCCTTACATCTCCATGCGACCACAACCGAGCCTTAGCGCAAGCACCTTTCACAACTCGCTAGTTCGTGAGTCGAAGACCCTCGACTCCTCTTTGTCCAAACGTTGATACCCAAGATGTGATGCAGGTATGGCTCCTCCTTGTTAGCACCTTCTACACATAACCACCAACTAGGGATAAGTGCTAGCACTACTCGCAACTCGTGACTTCATGATTTGGAGTGTTGACCACTCGTGCTCCTCCGTTATGAATCCTGAAGCACGATAAGTCAGCGATGGGTTGACTTCTTTAGCACTACTCGCAACTCGTAACTTCACGTGTTG
>JASDQU010515178.1:4296-23703 GCA_032191745.1 Picea mariana | reverse complement strand
AACCTGTCATGGAGAATATTAATCTTGGTGTTAATTGTTTGCCCGAGGAAGTGGTTTCCTACATGCTTTATTTAAATAATTATGCGATGTCTTCGCTTGGAGCTACAAAGAAATGTCAGGGATCGATCCTTCGATCATTGTGCATGAGATTAAAACTTACCCATGTGTAAAACCTATTCAACAAAAACTCTGCCCAGTCCATCCTAAGAAGTCTGCAGCTATTAAGGTAGAAGTTGAGAAATTATTAAAATCTGACTTCATCTGTCTTGTCCCTTTGACAGAATGGGTTTCGAATATTGTTCCATTCACTAAGAAGCAAGGGACCATTCGTGTCTACGTTGATTATAGGGACCTCAATAAGGTTTTTCCGAAAGACAATTACCCTATGCCTGTCATCGACCAGATCATTGATAATTGCACAGGTAGTGTGATTTTATCTTTCATGGATGGTTTCTTAGGGTACAACCACATTGACAGTTTACGCGCTGATCAGCATAAGACAACCTTCATCTACCCATGGGGAACTTTTGCCTATAGGAAACTACCATTTGGCCTAAAAAATGCTGGTGCTACATTCCAACGGGCCATGTCATATTCTTTCCACAATATCAAACATATTGTGGAACCTTACCTCGACGAATTACCTTCCCATTCATCCCGTCGATCAGACCATTTTGGTCATCTCCAAGCTATTTTTCTTCAATGTCGGTTCTACCATATTTGTTTGAACCCACACAAGTGTATCTTTGTTGTTGAATCAAGTCGACTCCTCGGCTTCGTTGTTTCCAAGGACGGTATTTGAGTGGATCTCTTAAAAATTAAGGCTATCCTTAATTTACCTCCACCTAATAATTTGACACAACTCAAACGTTTGCAGGGGAAAGTGAACTTTCTTCGACGTTTCAATTGTAACTACGTTGAGATTACCAAAGGATTTATGCGATTGTTGCAGAAAGGCACTCCTTTCATCTGGGATGCACATCTCAATGATATTTTGATGCTCTTAAGTATGCATTGACCAACGCACCTTTGTTGCATCCTCCGAATTATACAAAGGAATATATCCTTTACTTAGCAGCCTCTACTTCCACTATTGCTATGGTGTTAGTTCAAGAGGACCCTAACAGTGAAGAACATGTGATATATGATTTGAGCAAAAGTCTATCTGGTCCAGAGCTCCGATAGTCACATGTTGAGAATTTGGCTCTAGCAACCGTCATCACTGTCCAGATATTTCATCATTACATTTTTCTATGCACCACCACAGTTATAGTGGACTCTAACCCCATGTATCACATTCTGACACATCAAGTTCTTGGGGGAAAATATTCCAAATGGATCATCATCCTTTAGGAATTCAATCTCAATTTTGCTACATCCAAAGCCAAGAAATCCTTGGTGTTTGCGGAGCTCATCTGCGATCTTCCCCATGATAATAAAGACATTGAGCCTATATATTCTCTCCCTGATGAATCTCTATTCCTCATCAGCATGTCTAATCCTTGGTATGGAAACATCTTTCTTTATCTCTAGACCCAATGTTTTCAGCTCGATATCTCTTGTGAAGAACGCCATCATATTTGCCATCATTCTCACTGCTACCTTATCATTAGTGACATGTTGTATCATCGTGGTATTGAAACTATCCTGTGATGATGTTTTAATCGTGAAGAGGCTTAACACATCCTAAATGACTATCACCTTGGAGCCTGTGGCGGTCATATTTATGGGATGGCTACAGCTCAGAAAATCTTATGTGCTAGCTATTTTTGGCCCTCTATATTGAATGATTGTATCAAGGCTATCAAAAAATGCCCACCCTACCAAGTTTTTCATAAAACGGCATGCACCCACCTCACTCCGTTGCATCCTATTATTTCCATTGGCCCCTTTTCCAAATGGGGCATTGATTTCATGCAGTGTAAGCCTACCTCAGTCGGGGGGAATGGTTATATCATCGTCATCATTGATTACTTTAGAAAATGTTCTGAGGCCATGACTACCTTTCTAAATGATGGTCGTACTGCAGATCTTTTCTTCTCCAACCACATCATCACTCTCTTTGGTGTTCCACAATCCAATGTCACTGATCATGGTTCACACTTTCAAAACTAGATGATGAGTGAGCTGCATGCCAAGTTGGGTATTCTCCATGAGAACTCATCCTCATACTATCCTCAAGAAAATGGACAAGTTGAAGCTATCAACAAAGTCCTTAAAACCATGATTCAACGTATGGTAGGGGAAAACAAGACATCTTGGCACCTACAAATTTTCTCCTCTCTTTAGGCTTACCGTACTTCAGTAAAAACTACTACTGGATTCACTCCTTTCTAGTTACTATATGGCATATAAGTTGTTTTTCCAATTCAGTTTGAAATTTCCTCGTTGAAACTTAAAGCAGAACTCATGCCTCACACTTCTACCAAAGAATAACACTTCTTACACCTAACTAGGTTGGATGAAACACATCGTGATTCTGCTTTCGTTAATGAGATGTAACAAAGGTGAATGAAGAATCAATATGACAAATTCGTCCATCCTCATACTTTTGTAGAAGGAGACCTATTCCTCGTTTATGACTAGGCTCATGATAAGTTAGGGACAGGCAAGTTAGAACCTCTGTGGCATGTTCCTTACATCGTGAAACATGTTTTACATAGAGGCACCTATGAGCTAGTTGACTATGATGAAATATCCCTGGGTGAGCCCCGAAATGGGCTTTACCTTAAGAAGTACTATGCATAGGAAATCTAGCATGTGTGCTTTTTACACTATTGTATTTTTAGTTTTGTGTGTCATTTTCTCTTGCGTGAACAAATTTTTTTCCTTAGCCACTTATACTTTGTCTTGTGTTAGCGTGCGCAGATGACATCTTGCTTTCCTATCTTTGTCAGTTTTGTGGATGGCGCTAGTCGAGACACCAAAAACATTGCTTCTGCAGCTTGGGTCATTTACCACTCTGATGATTTGGTGAGTTCATGAGGTATTTTATTAAGATCGACAACTAACAACATGGTAGAATATCATGCTTTCATCAGAATTTTAACCGAAGCCTCCTCCCTAGGTATATCTCGTATGATCATTAACCTAGACTCTCAAATTGTGGTCTGTCAACTTAATCGAATCTATGTTATTCACAATCCTATCCTATTACATCTCCATCTACGAGTTCTTCATCTTGAAAGAATGTTTGATTTTATCGAATACAGACACATACCAAGAGGACTTAATACAATTTCAGATTTGTTAGCCAATTACATCATGGATCGATATCTTACACATAGATGAGGTTTCATAAAGGAAATAAATCATACATCACATGTAAATAAAACGCATCACAAAAATATATCATTATTTGCAAAAATCATTTGGCATCATAAAAACTTGGATATGTATATATATAGGGCATGACAAAAAATGTTTGATTACATCAAAAAGTACATAGAAGGGAAAAATGTTGGGTCCTCATGCAAAAACATCATCATACATACTATACAAAAAACATCAGAGAGGTACTAGTCCTCCTGCATCACATTGTGCTTTGAGTAGCACGCTACAGCATAGGATACTTGTCTCAGTAAGGAGTTAATACCCTCAGGGACTCCCACTGTATGTCTCTGCAGATGCAAGGGTACGTCCTGACTCCTAAGAGGAGGGACACCCATCATGAGACCACAGAGGTTTCTCTCAACCTCACGGAGACCCCCTACCTCTACCTCATGATCTACTGCTATTTGAGCATCTCCGCGATGCCCCAGTGTTAGTATCTCTGCTGGACGTGTTGCTCCCCTATTTTCACATTGAAACGAAATGTTTGTTAAAAACTCTTCTAAGTACCCCAAAATATAATATAAAATTTAAAATCAAAAAATACTTGACAATATTGTTTTGGTTTCTCACCTGACACATCCCATTCCATTCCATCTAGAAGAAATAGGTCCATTCTCCCCCAGAAGTGCACTGCGGCATATGGGAAGTCCTCTATAACGATCAGTTGGCATCTAAGCCAAGAAAAGAAGTTGCCTGTAAATATGAACTCTGACTCCATTCCTAGCCTCGAAGACAGACTTGTCTAGCATTCCATACATGGTTCACTTGTTGGTTGTACTGCAAGTGCAATATGTCGTTGCATTTGAGGAATGCGTTCTAGGAAGAANGTTGCCCCATCCAACATCTCAAAATATGCTCCTTCACATTTTGAAGGAATGTTGCACTCCAATTAAACACAGTTGGATCTAAACACTACAAACCATAAGCCACCTATGATATTGAAACCAAGAGCGATTTGGTACTCCCTGCTAAAGTCATGATGGAAAATATAATAGATCGAAGAGGTAGATCTATGACATCTTTTATTTCAATTCTACCTCCCACCAATCTCGATCCTAGGACACAATGATTTTCCAAGTACTCTTATATAGGCAGGGGAAGTTCCCTCTGTCCAGATAAGGTAACAGGAGCCTCTCTCTTTGAGAGGTCGGTCAGGAAATACACATCCTCCAACTCAATGATAAACATTTGTATTCCAATTTGGAACCCCTGCTCCATAGTGTTCCACAACCTGATCATCTACTCAAGAAGGAGAACTTCCTTCTTCATCTTTTGCATCTTAAAGAACTTGAGGAGACCGCAGTTCCTCAATGTGTCCCTTGATCGGGGAATTTGCAAAGAAGCCACATCATTGAGCTCATTCTCTCTTTCTTCCACTCAATCATGTCTTTTTCCGAATATAACCTGCAACCAACATAAAAAATAGACCATTAGTCATGCCACATTAACAATTTTTAAGTAATTCAAACCTTTAAAAAATCACTTTTCTTGTGTTTTTCATGCCCACACTCCCTTGAGCATTTAATTATAGCACCAACGCTATCCCAACAAGCTTATCAGGGCTCTCTAAATCCAAGAAGCACTCCCCCAACCTTTTAGAGGAGCATCAAGCCTATTTTTGGTATTTTTTGTGCATTTTTGGTAATGTTTCATTTACCATTTGAATATGGCACTAACTCCATGCAGATGATCTTATTAGAGCGCTCATAAATTAAACAAAATTTCCCTAGCCTCTTAGAGGAGCACCGAGCCCATTTTTTGGCGTTTTTGTGCATTTTGGGGGAACTCCCCTTCCATATTTTGAACAGAGTGTGAGTGCTCTCCTGATAAGACTAACACAACGCTGAACAAAGTGCTCATCACTCTCCCTAGCCTTTTGAGGGAGAGTCAAGCGTCTTCGGTGCTTAGAGAATCTTGGGCCATCATTTTTAAAGAAAATTAATTACCTAAAAGTCAATTGTAAAGCATGCAAATGTTTGGAAGAAGCAGAGGACCAACCTGATCCAGACAGTGAAGAAAATGAATGATTGTAGCTCTGACACTGATGAATCCAAGAATCACCCTCCAAATCCAATTTTCTCCACTACAAAAGTCTTGGCACGGATGAATTGGTAAAAGACATTTTTAGCCTATTTTACTATTATAAAATTTCATTTTTGCTAAAACCATAGTTATTTTGGGTTTTTTGGAAATCATTTTGGAGGCATTATTAATACCCTAGTGTGTAGTTTTATCATTATTGGAAGGTTTCAGAGCAATTTTGTTTGATTTTTATCATGTCTCATTAGCGAGCATGATATCCGTTCGTTCTCGCGCTTGAAAAAACAAGAGAACGCACCGAGTAAACTTTTATCTATTTTTCAGACTCTCATGGATACACAAAAAAGGAACCCCTTGGAGTCATCTTTAATCTCTTTTTAGACTCTCTAAACATAAGAAGATTATCGAGTGATCTTGATTCCTTTCCCACTCATTAAAAGGTTTGAAAGGGCATCTTTTGAGTGATAATTTATCTCTTTTTCAGCCGCGTGAGACTATTATTATGAAAAAGGACAACACTGGAGTCATTAGACTCTCTTAACATGAAAAATCACTGAGTTTACCTTCTCTGGACTCGTTAAAAATATACATCGAAGGGCCCATATGGGACCGAATCCTTACTTCTTCCAGTTCGTTAAACAAAGGAAGAGGGACTTACCGAAGGTGAGTTATATCGAGCATGTGTTTTCATCCTCGAGCTTGTTGAATCAAAAAGAGGTACTCGTCTATCTGGATGGGGGGGGAATTTGAAGGAAGCAAGCCAAGAAATTTTTGAAAACATCACCAGTCACTCTTACAGTTGCCCTTGAACATGGCGCTTTGTATTTGCATACATTTTAATCCTCTGAACCTATGCACTGAACCAATCCTCTGAGTTTGTTTACTACTTTGGGTAACCCGAAAAAAGTCAAAGTGTCCATTGCATCATCATGTTTTGGTCCATGTCATGTTTCTATTTTTGTGCCTCAGTGTTCAAGGGGAGTATCTTCCTCGAGATTCCACCATCACAAATATCCTGTTTCAATACCTGTGTCAGTCCATGTTCATTTGATCTACCAATTTATATCTCTATGTTAGTTTCGTGTTGTTGATGGGGGATACATCAAGGCCCTCCTAGGAAGAGTCTATTCCTGTCGGCCTCAACACATCATCTGGGAGCTAGACTTAAAAACCAGTTAGTACCTTGGGACCTGCATGCCTCAATGGCAGGCCTCCTCGCTTTCGACAGTGGGTTTATATCGTTGACCCCTGATCAGATGATTCCATGGATGTTTGACTTTATATCATCTATTCACATCTGCTAGAATGTACTAGGGTACCTCAGGAATCATTGACATCAATGGTGATTTCCCTCGCATTTATTAACGGTTTACCTCATTGACCGCTAATCAAGTGGTTTATTCCATGTTTGACATCAGGAAATCTATTCACATGGTTAGACTCATACCGCATCAAGATCAGTAAGAAGATACTAGGTTGAGTGATCACTCTGGTATGTACTTTTCCCAGGTTGTGATGGAGTTTCTCATGAATATTGACACATACACTGTCACATAGATCCACTTTGTATTGGTCTGTGGCTATGTCTTGTTGTCTCATAGATCCACTGTGTATTTTTTGTGGCTACGATCATTTCATGTCATGGAAGTATATATCCACATTGTATATTCGGTGGCTATACCTTTTTGTCAATATAATTATGGATCTGCAGTGTATCTTATTGCGGCCATACCTTGAAAGTATTTATCACTCAAGCATAGGTATGCCTGCCTTGGGTTTGAAACATATCATAATATTTGTTTGATGGTTGTGTGCAGTTTCTACCAGGTTCTCCAATTCCATACCCTTACTTTAAAAAATCTACAAATTACTTCAGTCATCATGTCTTCTAACTTCGCACTTTGGGGGGAAATCTGTTACACATCAAAATTATTCATTTCAATGATGACCTATTGTCATCATTACAAGCGTTACAAGTGTCTCATTTTAGCCATAAGTGTCAAAGACATCATACAATCATGTTTCGTATGTTGTGTCTCAAATGACATCACAAGGACACTTCAAAGACACCCTCAAAGACTAGTTTAAGAAAGAGAAATTACATGACAAAGAGTACAAAGATTTTACCATAAAAAAAACAACTTAAAAAACAATTTTGAAGGCCAACACTCCCCTACCCACTGTTAGGGAGTGCCAATGCTCCTTTCCCTCCTTTGGAGGAGCGTTGCAACACTTTGTACTCCATTTTGGGGGAGCGCTGGGTTGTTTGNNNNTGAGGTCAAGGATAGAACTTAGGGAGGATCTAGAATTAATGGAGAAATATCCTCAACCTATCCCAAGAATCTCTAAAGTGGTTAGACCTCTCCAAGCCTATATAAGTAGGCCTCCTCATGGTGAAAAAAGAGGACATTGAAGGAATCAAACTTATGATCTCATAAGGGAGATAATCAGTGAAGCATAGTCAATTTTTTTGTGGATCGTTTGAGCAAGGGGTTGGACAAGGAGATATTGGTGAGGTTGTTGCATCTACATCAAAGGTCTGTAAGTATCTGTATTGAGTTCTCATTAATACATGTGCTTGGCCTGTTTCCTTCAAGATTGTGTATGCCTACATGAACTTGTCTTTAATGGATAAATCTAGTTTCAGACTAATCGTGTTAGAATAAGAATCATGCTTTATCTTTGATTGGATTGCAGGACCTGTTGAAGAGCTTGTGGATCAGAGCTCAACTTGGAACTAGGCAAGGACAAACATCATAAAAAGGTACATCTTCTTCCTCTTATCTATAGATTAGTTTAGCTAGGTTTAAAGGGATGTAAGTGACCAAGGTTAGCACCTTTCTATCTTGATATTAGATATTTAGGGCTCAAGAGGGAATCCACCTATCCACATTGGGATTTTCCTGTAGCAGTCAGCGTATCTATAATGAAAGGGAAAGACTCAATGACATGAAATTCATAATGGAAAATATCCTTCCCACAGTTGGAAAACCCAGTTCCCATCTAAGGCAAAAAACCTGAGAAATCCACAGAGCGTACAGTTTAAAACCACAAATCTATATGAAGTTTTACCGAAGTAAAAAAAAATTGAAGGGCTCAAGCACAGACTATTTTTTTACCTTGAGCCGTAAGGTTTGAGGAACCCAGAGCAAGCAACGCATATCATGAAGTAAGATGTAATCACATAGAGTCCTAACAAACAATATGAAGGATAGGCTTAAAATGAAGCAAACCCCTAACCTCAACGGGTGAAATGTCATTGCCAAAGAAGAAAAACTCTACTCTAGACATGGGAGACAAGCCAATCACTCTCTCAGGGATTTTTTCAAGAGAGTTGATACACACGGTGAACCTTTCTTGAAATCGGGAGTTTGGATATAAATGACCAGAGAATCCTTACCTCATGATAGTGTTCAAAGGATGAGTTTTGCCTTAATCTCCTCTACCCGAGCGAGCTCAAATCTACCAAAACACTGGTTATGATACCATGAAAGATTGAAGGAAAGGTTATCATGGTGAACAAAGGGAAAAATACACAGAGCCGAGAGGACGAGTGAAACAACAGACTTGGGAAAATCCCCGTAGGTTAATATTGATGGCATTAATGCAGTTTTGTACCCAACCCATGTGATTAGGGCATTGTGGTAAACTTTCGTTGGACATAGTAAACAAGTGATAGTCTCAAAGGGTGATTGACAGACCACCATAAATGTCGTTGGCAGGACTCATTTACACCATGATAGTCATATACTATCCGACTACGACAACTGTAATGATAGATCAATTCTAGGTTATAGTTTAGTTAGAGTTTTGTACTAAATATCAACTTTGTTATCCCTCGTGCCAGTGTTCGTTCGAGGGTTAGTTCTAATGAGTGGGAAAACAACCAAGAACGAGCAATAGGCACCCAACCGTTTGGCTCAACTATTCTAGGTCTTAATGTTATTATGTTTTGAATGTCATATGGATAGAACTCATTCCATAAATATATCTCACACAAGTCTGAGGGGTTAATTCACTTAATTCGAAGCCAATGTCAAAATAGGCTTATTGTCTTCCATAGTATGAATTATAGCTTGCGCAAATTGTAAATGCATATTCTATAGTGAGTGGATATACATGTATATAGTTAGTGTTTCCATAGTATGAATATATCTTGCACAATTTAAATGCATATTCTATGGTGAATATATATATATATATATATGTATGTATGTATATATGTATATAGTTAGTGTTTCCATATTATAAATATAGCTTATGCAATTTAAATGCATACTCTATGGTGAATATATGTATATTTATATAGTTGTATTCTCTTAAGTAATCAAGCTACCTTCCTTGAAAATAGGAATAAGTTAGAGTCTTTAGTTCCAATTGTTAAGGATATGGTAAATGTAAAGGAGGCAAAGAAAAAATAGTGTTAAATCACATCATAGTATCGTTAAGAGATGTTAGAGAAGAAATGGAAGTAGTGCATAATGACCCTAGATTATTTTTTTTTGAGTAAATATGGGGTTCATTACAAGTTTGTTGGGTCAAATCAGATATTTTCCCAACAATCATAATCATAATTTACAATCAACTAAATTCAAAATTCAGAATTGCCATAAATGGAAATAATTTTCCAATTTCTGAATTTACCAAAAATGGAAATAAATTCCTAAACATTTTCAGACTTAAAAACAATTTAGTTTGGGGGATATTGCATCCTTTCCCCATTCAATAAAACACTTTCCTTAGTGTTTGTCCCTTTCTCAGAACAAGATTGGATGATATTTCTTCAAATCTCCCTCCAACTCCCAAGTGGCCTCTTCAGGACTAAAGTGCTTCCATTACACTTTTACCTGGGTGACAACTTTGTTCCGTAGAGCTATTTCTCTCCTATCCAGAATGCATAGAGGTTCTGCTTGGAACTTGCCTTCTGGTTCCACCTGCACCAAGTTCTAATCGATCATATGAGTAGGGTCATGAACATAATTCTTTAACAAAGAAACATGAAATACATTATGAACTTTTAGATTGGAAGGAAGTGCAATTTGGTATGCCACGGGTCCAATTCAAGCTAAGATCTTGAAAGGGACACAAAAAATGGGTGTCAACTTGGCACAATTCTGTAGATTTAGTGAAATTTTTTGGGCTTTGACTTTTAAATAGACGTGGTCTCCCACTTGAAATTCCAGATGTCTCCTTTTCAAGTCTGTGTAACTTTTATGTCTGTCCTGAGCCTCTTTTAAATTTCATTGTACTTTTTTTACTGTACTCTCCATTTCATGGAGCATTTCTAGTCCCACCATGAGTCTATCAACTAGTTTATCCAAGCTAATTGGAGTTGTACACTTTTTTTCATACAGTACTTTGAACATGCTCATCATAGCCGATGTTTGGTAACCATTGTTGTACGCAAATTCCACCAAGTGTAGGTAGTCTTCCCACTTGCTTGGTTTTTTCCTTACGTACATCCGTAGCATATATTCCACAATTTGGTTTGTTCATTTGGTCTACCCATCCGTTTGTGGATGGTAACTTGTGATGAAATTCAAGTTAGTATTTAACCCTGGAAACAATTCTTTCCAAAAAGCAGATGTAAATTTTACATCTCTATCCGAAATCACCATTTTAGGAATACCATGGAGTCTTGAATATTTCAAAAATGTTAATAGCTTTAAAAGTAGACTTTATAAGAATAAAGTGTACAGACTTGCTAAGCTTATCGATTACCACCATAATTGAATCATTATGTTTTTGAGTTCTAGGCAAACTTGTAATAAAATCCAATGATATAGTCTCCCATTTCCATTTTGGCATAGGTAAGGGCCGCAATAGGTCGGTTGGATGTTGGTGTTTGACTTTTACCTACTAACAATATTGACACTTATCTAAGTATTATGTTGTTTTTCCCTTCATATTAGGCCAATAAAATAACTTCCTTAGTGTTGTTACCATTTTCTGGTATCTCGGATGACCAGAATATGGTTTCTTGTGTACTTCGTCCAAAACCGTTAACTTTAATTCTGTTGAATCTGGTATGTATATTCTATTTTTAAATCGTAGTAAACCATTTCTGTCCAAACTCACATTTGTTTTGCCTGAATTTTTTGTATTATATTGTAATTGTTTCATTGTTTTAGTGTAATTTTCATCGTTATTACCTGCAGTTGTTATCCTCTACTCAAGATTGCTTTCTACCCTGCTAATGTTTATTTCAAACAACCCATGAACTCTTCTACTTAAAGCATCATCCACCTTGTTTTCCTTACCCTTGATGTGTCTTACCTCAAAGTCAAATCTGCTCATGAAGGCCAGGCACCTTGCTTTCCTTCCATTAAGGTCTGGTTGACTAAACAAAAATTTCACACCGCTGTTATCCATCAATAACAGAAATTGTATGCCCATTATATAGTTCCACCACATCTTTAAGGCATGTATTACAACTACCAACTCTAAGTCATGAGTTACGTAGTTTCATTCCTGCTCATTTAGTTTTCAGGACTCATAACAAGTAATGTGCCCTTCTTGAGTTAGGACACCACCTAGTCCTTCTTTACTCGCATCCACACAAACTATGAAGTCCATGTTCAGGTATGATACCTTTAAAATGAGTGTAGTTGTTAACAATTCCTTTAACTTATTAAAACTATCCTGACATTTCTGTGACCAGTTAAATTTGGTTCCCTTCTTTTGTAATGATGTGATAGGGTATGCAATCTTGGAGAATCTCTCTATAAATCTGTGGTAATATCCGGTGATACCCATGAATGACTGGATGTCTGCTACATCCTTAGGGATTAGCCATTCCATGATGGCTCTTGTTTCCTCAGGATCGACTGCAATACCTTCTTCAGATATTACATGTTCTAGGTATTGTATTTTCTTCTGATAAAAGTCGCACTTATCGAATTTGGCATACATTTTGTGTTTTCTTATAGTTTGCATAACTATACTTTGGTTTTCTTCATGTTATTCTTGTGTTTTAGAATATACTATGATATCGTCAATAAATACCAAATCAACTTGTCCAAGTACAGACTGGAAATATTGTTCATTAAACACATAAATGCAGCTGGTGCGTTAGTGAGTCAAAACGGTATAAAAACAAATTTTTAATGTCCATATCTCATTCTGAATGTTGTTTTACTTATGTCCTCATCTTTTATTCTAACCTGTTGATAACTAGATCTTAAATCCAATTTAGAAAAAATATTATCCCCACCTACTTGATTGAACATATCATTGATCCTAGGTAAGGGGTACTTGTTTTTAATAGTCACTTTGTTTAATTGTCTGTAATCTATGCATAATCTCAAATTTCCATCTTTCTTTTTAAGAAAGAGGACTAGTGCTCCCCATTGTGAAACACTCGTTCTGATATATTCTTTGTTCAATAATTCCTGTAGTTGAATTTTTAATTCTGTTAAGTCTGGTAAACTCATTCGGTAGGGTGCTTTAAATATAGGGTTTGAACCAGGTAGTAGTTCGATTGAAAAGTCTATCTCTCTCCTTGGGGTTAATTCAAGTATCTCATCAACAAACACATCTTTGAAATGATGCAAGAGGACAAAATCCTCCAAGCTATGTTTATTTTATTTTTCCAACAGATTTGTCACTTGGATGGCACAAATCTAACAACCATTTCTCAGGCATTTCTTAAATTGCATTGCTAAAATCTGTCTAACTGAGATTGGTTTTTGTATACCATGATATGTCCTAACAGTGTCATTTTTGTCTTTATACTTGAGTGATTTTTCATAAAAATCTAAAATTGCTTTATGCCTTTCTAACCAATTTATTCTGATAATTATGTCATAAGACCCTAACGATAGAATGTTCAGATTTTTCATTGTGTTTTGACCACCTAAACTGAAATCACAATCAAAAATAAAATCAGATACTTTTCTTTTTGTTCCTGTTGCTAGTTGTATTAGCCAAGATTTTGCATGTCTTGTTTTTATAAGTTTATTTTAATCCACTACACAAGGAGAGATATAACTCAATGTAGCTCCCGGATCAATTAAAACAAAAATATGTGTATTGTTAATTTTACCTTCAATTTACACTACAATAGATTGGTGGTCATCGTGTTGGCCATCAACGGCTGCATTGATCCGATGTAAGATTCTGCCCACATCTACCACTATAGAGGCTTCCTGTAGGTTGTGAACTGTATTCCTGGTGGCTGAAGTAAAACATGGACAGTTCCTCCTTAGGTGAGGTTCTCCACATTCCCAACATTTAACAGTTCATGGGGGTTGTCCCCAAACTTATTTGTTCCCAGATTTACTGGTTTACCACCTCCTTGGGTGTTCTGGTTGTTGGACTAAAAATATTTCCTTGGAAAACTCTTTGTTGCATTCCGGAAAGGGGTTGGCTGATATCCCTTCTTCTACTAGTTCACTCGGTCTTGTTTCTTGTCTTCCCAAGTCTTAGAAATTTTTGACCATTGTTTTTATTGGTCGTAACACATTCGAGCCTTCCTGAAAACTTCACTCAAGAAATTGGGATTATCAAATTCGATTCTTTCCTTATAGGAATTTGGTAAACAACTTAGGAAATGCTATATTTTTACTTTGTCCTCCCTGATATAAGGCACGAACCTTAGTAATTCTAGAAATTTTTTTGTCAGATCATCCATAGCCATTTGACCGAGTCGTAGCACATAAAATTCTTTAGTTTTTCTTTCATAGTAACTTTCAGATAGATATTGTTTCTTAAAGTGTTTCTTAAAATCTGACCATTCCATTTGTTTTTGCTTTAGTCCCTTGGCCAACTTCAGGTCCTTCTAGCATATCCTAGATTTTCCTTTCAAATTATAGATGGCTATTCTGACCTTCATATTGCTGGAATAGTTATATATCTAGAAATACCTTTTTATGTCTAATAACCATGCTTCAGCTTCCTCTCCTGTTCTGGATTCCCCATCAAAGGTAGACGGTTTGTTTTTCTTAAACTCTCCCTCAAGATGGTCCAATTGTTTCCTTTTTCTTCCTTTTTTTGTTTTATCTTCTGTTGAAGGTGTACCTTCGGAAGAGTTGTCCCCTTTTCTGCTTCAGGACCAAAATTCTTGGAGGACCTTTTACTTACCTCTTCTTCCTGTTTATCATCCTTTGGGATCTTCTTTGTCACTTTGCTTCATAGAAGAACTTCATTTATTTCATGATGTTCCTATTGTGCCTTTTTCAGTTTCTCATTGTCTGATTTGAAAACTTGCAGCTCCACAATGCGATTTCTCATAATTTCTAGAACTTCGGTAGGTGAGCTTTCATCGTTGTTCTACCTCAGTTCTTTAGGAGGCCTTTTCTCAAGATTCTCCTTGAGTCTGATCTCTGCTTCGTTCTGGGCTTCCATGATCACAACAAAAATAAAGTGTTTTTTGTTTGTAAAAGTAATTGTTTTGTTAGGTTTTCATAAACAGAAATTATGTCCTTAAGTAAATATTTTGGCCCTGTTTAATGTCCAAGTGTTGTAACCTTTGCTCTTATACCATATGTAATCTACCCCAAATTTTCCAAATAAAAAAAATAAAATTTATGAGGAGCATTAATCTTCTTTCTTTGAACAATTCATTTTGGAAGACTTATAGTTAAGAGAAGTAGGTAATTATCATCGTCATTAACTTATGTGAGATTCCTATGTTCTGGATATCAAAACAATAAATGATAATTTCTAAATATTCCTACCCTAACTTATCTCATACTAAACAGAACTTCTATACGAATAATCTTTCACATTCTAAACATTCACCCTTTATAACCCTTTAATCTTATTGTTATTCTAATAGTTATATATATAAGTGTTGTATTATACATAGGACTCATAATTCTATACTCTTCCATAATCATAGGCTTTCATGCTTACGTGCTAGAGAAAACCTTATTTGACTCTTCGAAAATAAAACCCCTACACCATAGACTATATTCACATTATAAAGGGTCGGGAGTGTATACCCTCAGTGAGAATATTATAGACTTAGAATAAGGTGATTAAACGTTACTTCACATGGCTGAACAAATCGAACAAACCCCTGTGAGTACTGGTTGTGTTTAGGACATCCGATTATTATTAACATAATGGTTTTGATAATAATCTTATCTATAACAAATTGTTTAGTCATTCCTTAACTAAATGATAATAGCTATAGTTTGATGGTCCTATGTATCATGCCTTGAAGGAACCATCCTTTACTTCACATTAACTTAGTATGAAAACAAAGGGTTCCTGCAGTCGTGAGTTAAAGCCTTTGATCAACCCATTAATGGAGACCCTAGGTGAGGGAAACCCGAGGTTATCACTAGACCCCTCGTCCAATACGATAGCACCATCTTGTCCCATCACATGGCCATAACCAATCTTCATAATTCCCCCATTTACTCTATTTAGTAAGGGTTTACAGGACTAAAATGAGTTTTTTTTTCGTGAAGCTTCTTGATTAGCTCTACGTTTTCCTCGGCGAGGGAGGTCAAAGACCTAGAGAATTTTACCCGGTGGAAGCATACAAGTCTAAACGACTGCTTGGTAAGTCCATGATATACCCATGCTTTGGTAGTCGGATGGAACCTTCGGGGTTTCTTCATAGTGGAAGAAAACAACTCTGTATTGTTAATCTTTTACGACTTTCAGTGAAGGTTCTTCCCTCCATTATCATTATTCTTTTTCTTAACTCCTTGGACTATTACCCATTCATGGGTAGGTATACACTAGCGAAGTCATGTGCCTTCATTCGTTGGTATGTCCCTCGTTTTCTTTGTAGAGGCCAAAACTGGTGAAGTTTTCCCCATAGATGGTTCTTGGTTTTATTTTGATTCAGGACTAGTCCCTAAGATACATAGGGTTCTTTCACACCATAATTCCCTCCATCATTTCTTTTCTTATGTAACTGGATGTTTATTTGTTAGCGACATTCCCAACGTTCAACACTAAGGATGAAAACTGGTTACAAATCCCTCTAAAAGGAACTCGATATTGAGTATTTATGTACATGCATGAATGTTAAAATTTTCTGGTAGATCCATATCCTTTTTTGCGGGGTTTTTCTATCAAGGAAAAAAAGTCCCAACTCTCATTATTTAACTTATTTCTTACTATGTTCACCCTTATTGTGTTTGTTGTACAAAACTTAGTTGTATTCTTTAATTGTTTATTCGGATTGGTTTTGTGTGAAGTCTATAAGTTATCGACTTCTTGGCTTACAATGGAGATCGGGTATTCTCGGTCTTTAAGTCGTGAAGTCACGACTGCATTCCTATGGCCGGATAAGATTTTTATTTGTACAGGGTTTTGGCTTCAACTCGAATTCCTCTATTTACCCTAAATGCACATGTAAATGCTTATGAACAAGTTCTAAGTTTTCTCTGTAGCATTACTCCAGGACTTCCAGATTTTGAAGAATTTACATTTATTTCCTGTTCGAAATCTGATGGTTATTTTTTTATGTTCTCATTTAATACTGGTTAACAATCTGTAATTTCAATTTCTTATACTAGTGGAATTCACAAATCTCGTGACAATATTCGTGAATTGAATTCATAAGATTCTATTGGTGGAGCATGTTTTTATTATGTGCGTTCTTGAATTGGTGATAAAGCTCCTTTTATTTTTTTACTATAATGATTAAAGATTTGATTATTAATATCTAATGATGGGACCCCTATTTGCTGCGAGGGTACCCCATCAAGTCAAACTTGATCCACTTATCCCCTTGGGTTTGTGGGTGACTCCTTCAATGACGCAGATGGAACCGTCGGTCCCAAATCGCAAGCTAAGTGCAGTTTTTATATTCCCCTATGTCAATTCCTTTGTAATCGCTTACCCTGGTAATTCTTCTACAATTCAACATTTAAATTTTTACTCACTTTTTAAATATCATATTAAATAACATTTATTTATTTCTTTGCAGGGTTAAAAATCGTCCAAGCCTCGTGATTTTCAAGGCCGTGCCTCATGTAAAAGGTACTCGAGTTCCAATCTTAACACATTTTAAAAGAAAACAACAGAATCCAGGTTCTATCATAAAGATTGGTTCTTCCCTAGGCTATCGTTATCATGGAAAAAGTACCAGGCTCCTATAATAGTTGGTTAACTGTATAAAAGAAAAAACATAAGGGTCAAAAACTTTTCTTATGTGTAATTGTAATGATTAGGATGTAATGAACAAGACTCTACCATTGTTTCCAATTGTATAACCAAGTTATATGGAAATCAATCTTCCAGTAACAGTAGATTCTTTATCTTAGTATATTAGATATGTCATACACATGATTCTGTATCCAGATATTAGTATGTATTCATGTATTGAAAATTCTATTCTTTACTCCCTTCCGAGTCTACTTTGATATTTAAAATCATTTCAAATGATTTCATTATTTATTCATATAGTTGTGCAATTCGAAATTATTGAAAAATGTATATGCATAAAAATTATATGGCTCCAGATTCTATGTCTTTCAATTCATCGGGCTTTCGCTCCTATATTATTTTATTTCAGAACTTTGTTTTTTACTAGTTGGATTGTTCGCTTTCCTTTATATCATTAGTACCTCGTGGTATGCATACAACAGGTATTTAAATGAGTCTAGAATTTTGCATAGGTGGCTATATATATATATATATATATATATATATATATATATATATATACANTTACTTCCTATACATCTGTAATCATTTCCATTCTTAAATGAATTTTACAAAGCATGATCATCATCATAACTATATATATATATATATATATAAGTTTCAAGTTTACTTCGAGAAATTTTCTTGGCATTCTTCAATCGACAATAAATATTTAAGTTGGTTACTTATATGCAATTAACCACATGTCTGGAATACTAGGGTTAGCACAATACAGATTTTGTCTAGCTTAGATACATCTTACCCATGCTTATATAAAACAGTACCATCTACAGGCAAAATACACCGAACTTCTTACTCAAGGAGTACAATAAAATTGTAAGAGTTATACTACATTTTATTTCATTCCAACAATAATTTAACCAACAGAGCAATTCATCCAAAATTAAAACAGGTATATTCTTCAGCCATTAAATTAAAACAACTTTCGATCAAAAAGTTAGTGAACATAATTCATCCAAAATTAAATAGATGTATTCTACCAGCCATTAAATCAAACAACATTCCATTAGAGAAAGAGTAGAGGAACATATCTAAGCAAGTTGTTGAACAACAAATGGAGAAACCAAGTTCCTCCCAACCTTATAACGGAACAACCAATCTATTTGCTCCGTTCACCCCCTAGCTTGACCATGAATCCATGAGGGCGAACTCCCGAACTCCTCCTTAGCTATAGTCCTTATGTTTCATAAAGCTTACCCTTGCCTCACACTTAGAAAATAGTGTTTATAACAACAAGAGATAATTGTTTCCCCCGGCATACTAGGTAGCATCCTACCTCCTCCCATATGTTATATATCCAAAAGCAATTGTGCTTAGGTCTTTTCCCCTTGTAACGTCCTCCTCGTTATCATGACTCAACTCTAGTATCCAGTGCAATTTTTTTTGTGTGTGTTTCGAAAGGGTGTGCGCGCATGTACAAAGGAAACAATCGACACAATCGACTCTGCGTCACCGCCCGACGACGAATAAGACGCCACCACGAAGAACATAGAAGGATGACAAGGATGCCCAACAAGTAACTGCATGCATACGATGACCACACGAAAATAGTAAGACTGACTACCCATCCATCCTAGCCTGCAAGGGTTAAGACCTCAAGACACAAAAGCATCACTCAAGCCCAGGTTCTCATCGGTTAAACCCTTTAAGGTATCAGGGCTAGCAACTGTTCTAAGGAAGGTGGAGGCGTCTACAACCCTCCTGACATAAGCAACAAATCCCACCTACCTAAGGACAATCATCAGACCTACCCCAAGCAACCAACATCAACGTGACAAGTATCATAAATCCTTCGATTTCGCACGAGAATTAGCAACCCAATCCAGCATTGTGCATGGCGCGCAACCCAACCCTAAACACTTTACCCATTACTTCAATTAACTTTAAATTACAAGCGCACCA
>JASDQU010515177.1:67293-85896 GCA_032191745.1 Picea mariana | reverse complement strand
GGTCCTTAGTTTAACTAGGAATGGGCCCACTTATTTTGGAATATTGAAGGTGATTGCTTTCTTATGATGTGGAAAGTGTTGATGATCTAATACTAGCCTTTTCCTGATGTACTCCAAGGAAAATATCCTTGGGATCAAGAAAACTGACAATTTATATGGTTCTTGTTCAAGACCATAAACCCTGATGAGTGTGTATTTCCTAGATAAATACCAGTCTTCTTTATTGGTATCTTTACTCATTTGTAACATTTTCTTTAGATGACTAAACATCATAGGAGGCTACACCATGTGAATCAAAGTGTAAAAAGCACTCATGAATTTGTTGACAAATAGAGTAAAACCATGATTGTGTTCCTTCATCATTATCTAATCAGTCCACTCAACTATAGGTTTGGGGATGCATGTATCATATGTTACCTTTACTCCTAGACTCTCAAAGTGGGAAACATTATTGAATAGAATTAGAGAGACTAGGTATTATTGATATCTAAATAATTTGGTAGAATGAAATCTAGACAATTGATAGTTGATGACTCCAACCAAGAACTCAACATAATCAAATTTAGTGAATGTCATGGATTTTGGAGGACATGAGACTGAAAATAAACCTAAAATGGATTCATCCACAATGTTTTCATGCTCATAACCAAGAACTTGGTAGATCATGGAAATTGATTGTCTAGTTAGGTCCGGGAAAATAGATTATTTATATGGAGAAGGATTAGATGCGACTGGATTATTGGTAGCTGACAATTTATCTAGCATCTTATCTTTTTATAGTTGAGATATTTAATGGTACCTAGAATCCAAGAGATCATCATCTACAGTTTCCTTGGAAGCATGATCATAGAAATGGAGTATTTAGGAAATTGACTCTCTAGAAATTGAGCAAATGATCCTAGTGCCATTTGCAGTGGTAATATGCTCTTAGTGGTTATCATACTTTGTAGCACACCACTCGAATAGATTAGGAAAATGATAGGTTTGAGGAATAACAAACTAGGCTAGGTTTGATTCCAATAAAAATAAAAATAAAATCTCTCGACATTAGCATCGGTATGCACCCTTTAGATTAACTAGTAAATGTCAGGGTAAGATAATGTAGGGCTGAAAATGACCCCATCTCTATCCTCTAGGTGGCCTTGAGAAGTAAATTTCTTTGGTGCATTTTTATTTTGGTCAGGGATCACTTTATTCATCATATTGGAGCTTCAATGAGAACAAATAATTAGATAGATGAAAAGCAAGGGTCAAGACAGTTCAAATTACCCTTTTTGGTGATCGAAGGAGGAGCATATAGGTTTTCATCAAGGTTAATGGGTTTGAATTGTGTGTTGGGTCTTTATTATGATCCAATTACAATAATAATCCATTAAAATCCCCCTTTTATCCCTTTTTATATGATTCAGAGGCATGTGTCACCTTTATATTGGAAAGAATTTTGAAATGTGTGGAGCGCAGGAAAATTGTGTGGCGTCACTGATGACATCAGCAACATACCATGGTCATATGGTAGGCGGGTGTTGGTATAGGTGGATTCCTTTGCGGAACCTATGTCAGGGAAGGGTGGCACCCAATTTTTCTAAGTGTCTCCTAGCCAAAGTAACTCATCGTCATCAATTTGCACTAAGGTGTGTACCCCTACACGTGTTGTCTCCTTATTTGAACATGTATATTCCTAGGTCGGAATTGAGGTGTCCAATTGTTTTCCCTATTATTGTCTATCTAGGAATCACCTCAAATGAGATAGGGAGGTCTTCTATAAAACTACAAGTGGTATTGCATGCTCGACCAGGGGGTTTTCCTGAGCTCGTTTGCAATGAGAAACCAATCGAGTATTGCTACATGTCATGGGAGAAACTGCCTCTCACATCCTAGAGAGAATTTAACGGGTGCGCATGTCCATGATATGAAATTCATCATGGACCATTGATATTCATAGCCAATAAGAATCACATCGTCGATCATTTATTTCTTAACTTTTAGTAGTGTAGGTTGAATTTGTGGCTTTAGTTCCCAATATTGGCACTCGATCACTGATGTAGCCCCTTTGTCAGCGCACATGATCATTTGTTGAGTTTTAGGCCCCCTTTTGAGCCTGTGAGAAGCCCCTTTTTGTCATTTAATCACTTTTAGCTATACAGGACCCTATTTATTAAACTTTATCACCTCTAGAGTTATTTTTCTTGCACAGTGTGTTCTAATGTATCTCCCTTTCCTTAATAACAATCCAAGTTAGGGCTTGTTGAGGGGTCTAAATTTACTTTGAATCAATAGTAGGAATCATTCGCAGAGATGAGGCCCAATTAGACTCTTCCATGTTTAAGGTAGCGTGATTCTCCAAATTGATGATCCATAAATTTTTTATGGGATTTAATTTTGGTTAAGGGGAAATTTTCTTCCACCTAGAATTTTCTATTTTTCTTTTCTTTTCTTTTTTATTAGATTATTTCTTGAGTATTTAGTAACTAAGTTCTGAAGAAGACTGAGCGTAGGTTAACCTTTTCCAACAACATGTAAACAATACCCCACTTCAATCAATATTTAACAATAATATTACTATTTATTCAGTAGAAAACATCATCTAAGAATTTAAAGAAGATCACATACGAGAGAACAGATAACTAGAGATAATTTTGATTACTATAAAACACAAGCGACTTTTAAAACACCATCGAATTTAGGCCAACATCCATTTAGCAATCATAATCATTCGAGATAACTTAAACACAATTACAATCTTACTGAATCTCTTGCAATTGATAATTGTATGTAGAACAATCCACATATTATGTTAATCCACAAGCTTTAGAAGAAAATTGTCTCCGTCTCTATATGAGCTTCAATTTTAAACTTCAAATTAGTTCTTCGTCTAATTATCAGTCCTTACAAAAAACCATTGACACTTCAAATCAAGGTCGACATCTTTATTTATACGAAAAACACATGCAAAAAATAATAATAATGTTTACTTAACCTAACGAAAAAAAAAAGATAAAGTGGACTGCGTCAACATGAAATCTATCAGTGAATTTTAATCATCTCAAAGGATTCTCCTTGTCATATTCAGACCAAAAGGAGAAGAGATCCTCGTAAGTATGTAGATATGGGAAACAATATTGTTCCATCAGTGCACTAAGCCTATCTTTCATTTTCATCACTTGAAATTTTAACCGGTCTATCTTAGGACTGAGGTGTCGTAGAACCTAGGATTCTCCTATAGGCCTGTCAACGAGTATCTTAAATTTCCATCCTTCCATCCTTTTGACTTCAAATACATCACTTTGAAATTTTTTATTGGACTCCATGCATTGTTTGACCATGTTTTTCAGGTTGATGAAGTCATCAGGCATGTTAAACTCTGGGAGACTAATATCCCTCATTTTTTGATTTATCTTACCCTAGTTATTGAGACACTCTTCCCATCTGTCTTGAATTTTTTGTTGCGGCTCATCTACTATTCAAACCCAGTATTATATCACAACTTGGAATCTATCCAAGATTTAATCTGTTATCAATATGATACCATGCTCCTCTTTCTCTCGACTCTTCTAGATCTCTGGGATGTATTCAATCTATGCCAGAATCTTGTGGGACCTTTCAGACCAATGCATGATTTCTTTATGTGTTATCTAGCCTAGTAGGGTTTCTTCTTGATAAAAAATGATCTATGTCATAAACGTCTCTTTTTTATTTGAATTGGCTATAGATCTCCTTGATATCATCTCTTATGAACCTAACTTCATGAGTGGTGTCCTAGTAATATTCCTCTCGATGCCTACAATGCACTAGTTTTGTCCTCATGGGATATGGTTCCCGCTTGTTCTCTTTTTCCCTATCAATAACATCATTTGATATGGACATTCAATCTCTAAGTAATTTACTTTTCCTGGACTATCTGTCATATAACATAGTTTATTTTGTGGTTATCATCACAACATTATCCAGAGTAAAACTCATTTTCTTGTTGGTCCTCCTGACCACCCCTTGTCTTTCTTTGTCATAATTTATAGACTAGACATCGACCACCTCGTCTACATGTTGTGGTGGGAAATCCCCCTACGAAGTAGCATTTAGGGTTATATTATGCATGCAGATAAGATCGAAAGAATCCTACTTTCTACCGTCGTCCCAGACCTAATCCCCATTTCTTTTAAACAAATACATGGTTAAATGAACATACCTTGTTCCGGACATTCAATGTCGATCCTTCTTCATGCTTGATCACTTGTTAGTAGCTATCCTCTCAAGACTGACCTACATGCAAAACAAGCAACAAACTCGACATGCATTTGTTCTACAGATTAATGGGTTAGAGATTCAAACATATATTCACTAAACTATGAAGAACTCATATAGTGGGATGGGAAAAACATTTTTTTATTATTAACTTTAATGAATCAACTTACAATGTCGAGACCGGCCACCACTTCATGAACCTGATCTTGGAATCCTCTTCAAATGTCCTCCAACTTCTTTTCTCTGTATCTCTCTTTGCACAAGGATGGCTAAAGGGTTGGGACAATGGGAATGTACAATTGGGTAGAATTTCTTTACTATTATTCTTCTTTTTCCAAATGGGACCCCTGACCCTTCTTTTATAGGCTAGAAGAAGCTAGGTATTTGGACGAACCCTCATCCATGCATGACCAGGAGTTTCAGTTAACTCACCCAAAGTTGTGTGTTATGTTGGCAACTTTCCTTTTTTCGTGCTTTTGTAGGTCCACGTAGGCTATTTTAGGTCAGCTAGCATGTACACATGTGTAGTAATGGAGTAGGGCACATGGGCCCTTATAAAAGAGGTTTTTTAAAGAGTTGTTCAACAATGTTTTAGCAAAGAAGGAATCTAAGATGGCCTGATGCCAAGTAAGCATGTCTGGTGCCAATTAGGGTTATAACAGATGCCCCCTAATGTGTGAGGTCAGAAGAGCATCTAATGGCCAAAAGACATTACCAATATTTACTGAAGTGTCGAACAGGTGAGTCTAGGGACCATGAACCAGGAGGCGTCATCTGCAAAATAACAAATGTCTCACCGAGGTGGGCATACCCATGCTCGGGATAAAATAGAATCATAGCTACCAATCAAATACACTGTAGATCCATGTCAAATAACTATATAAAGTGTAGCCACAAACAATACACAGCGGAGCTACATCTCGAAATAAAAAAGATATGCATATAGAGTATCCATCTTCTAGAAGCCGATACGACCCGATGAATGGAGATGAGATCTTCAGAGCTCGAGAAGCAACTTCAAAAAATCTTCAAAACTCGGGTAGGAGTGTAATCTGAGTGTATGAATTTACTACCCAGAGGTCTTCGACGACTCGTCGGTCATGGACTAGATAATCTTGATGATCAGACTGAAGGCTTCATTGATTCCGAACAAGGACTTAATTGGACATTCAGGATGGCTAGGTATGAGGGAAAGAGACAAACTACAGAGGGGCCAACTTAGGCTTGAAGACAAACTTCCCTTGGACAACATCATGACAAATGAAGAGACTCAGGCAGCATGGCATTAACATAATTTTACGAGGTAGGAGGCAACGCAAACTCTCCATATGTTCGAAAGAATAACCAAACGGATGAGGAAACAACTCTATTTAGCGAGAAAATATTCCTAAGGTCATATTAAATCCTAGGGTTTGATGAACAAACAGACATATGTGCTTTATCCAACGACGACTCATTATGTTGCTAATAAAGAAAATACTTTTCCCTTCCTCTTTTTGGGGTATTTTGATTTTTTTTTTTGTCTTTTTCAATAATTTTGGAAAAAAGAATAAAATAATGTTACATTACAAAGGAGAATCGAGTGTCGCAAACATACTAGTTCCAAGCATATGGAACACAGGGATGTTTAGGGAAAAGAGACATATGCAAGAAAAGGACACTCAGAAAAATCCTCCAAGGGCCAAAGGTGTCAAGACGCAGAGGCAAAGTGCTATAGGGCTTGCGTATGAGGCATGCTTCAGATGGTTCAATTGAGAGCAACATGGAGCTGGCATTAGGCCAAAGACATGGTTATGCAAATGTGATTAATAAAACAAAAAATGGTAACGTCCTTCGATGTGAGTTTAACGAGCCCATAGAAGGTAAGCTCGACGGTTTTTCATATTTAGAGAGTCTAGAAAAACGTAAAAGGAGACTCCATTGGGGTACCTTTTTCGAAGATAGTCTAGTCGGTTCGAAAAAGGGGTAAACTAGCATGTACAAGACGTCTATTCAAAACCGTTTTAATGAGTGTGATAAGGACAAGATCACTCGACCATTTTTTCATTTTTAAGGAGTCTAAAAAAAACTTAACTATGGACTCCGTCAAGAATTTTCTTCTGGACCAGTTTAACAAGTGTGAAAGAATAAGTTCACTCGGTGATATTTTCAATTTTAGGGAGTCTGAAAAGATCTTAACTATGGACTCCGAGGGGGTTCCTTTTTCGTAAGGTTAGTCCCTCAGGCATGCAAAAGGGGTAAAATTATACCTGAGGGTACTCTTCTAGAGAACATAAGTTTTATAGAGTATACCTTTGTTCATACAGTTGACCGTCCAGACTAAAAAATGGGTAAACTAACATCAAACAGACGTGACTTCAAATTACAGTTTAACGAGCGTGAAAGGCCACAAGATCGCTCAACAATATTTTCATGTTTAGAGGGTCTTAAAAGGGCTTAAAAGAAGACCCGTTATATCTTTTTGGAGTCCCGAGGGTGAGGTCAAGAGTGAAAAGGAATCATGCAAATGAGGATTAAACTTGTAATCAAGAAAAACAACAAGGACTCCCGAGCCTACAGTGATCAAAGACAACATGGATACCATGATGCAACTTGTATCTACCTAGGGCATCCATGTTCCGATAAGCTCTACCACCAAGTCACGACACTTCTAAAGCAGCTATGATGGTTCCATGTCGCAACCGGATGGGATCGATCCTATGGCAAAGGAAAAAGACAACGAAATACAAAAGTTAGGGTAGAAATCTAACCTACATGCTCAAGTTGATCCTCGGAAAAAAAAAAATCATGGACCATCGAAAATTACCCAAAACTCCAAAAAACTATCTCGATACTCGATCATAACCCTCCCATGCAACTCCTGAATCACTCTAAATGGTTTTTGGTTTAAAGAAAATGATAAGGGAGGCCAAAAAAGTGACAAAAAGAGGCCAAAAAGTCTATAAATAGAAGCTGGCAGCTCATTATCATCATTGTTGATTTGGAAATTGACTTTGGAACCAAAAAACCCCCTTTGATAAAAGTGGTGATTCCAGAAGCTACAGTGGACGAAACAAACTTCTTTCTGGACCAACTAAGTACAAAATATCCTATCTTGCACTTTAAGTCTTACGTTTTTCTTTAGTTTTCATTTTTTTGGGGGCCGTCGACCTTTAAAAGGTCAGCCCTAGGTCCACGTGGGTTGTCTCAGGACAGGCCACATGTACATTTAGGCAGAGTAAACTCTGCATGCATGTACATGCGACTGTCACTATTATAGCACGTGTGGACCTCCTTTTTGAATGAAAAAAGCTCAAAAAACAAGGGTTAACCCTCCTAAACCTTGGTGTTTTGCAGGATGTATGTCCACTGGAGAGAAAGAGAGCATGAATAGGTTAGTGAGTTGGTCGGGGAAGACCCCAATGTTGTGGCTGCCTTGATTCAATGTGGGTTACTCAAGTTATTTTTATGTCTTTTTATGCGGGCACAACCTAGGCTACTGAATGCCTTGGTTGACTACTGGCATCCAGATGTAGAGGCATTCATGTTAGAGGGGCAGTCACTGGTGCCCACGACCAAGGACATTTATTTTTGACTGGCCTCTCCCGGAGAGGGGAACCAATCAACTTCTGGACTTTTCCTTCGAGGCCGCATAACATAGTGGAATTGATAGGTCTTTACTGTGAGGCTGATACAGACCGCTCAATTTCACAAGTGCCCATATGCAAGATTACTGACTTATCGCTATAGGTGATAGTGTTTCTTATTGGGAGAATCACTGGTTCTATGACTCTACATCAAGCATCCAGTGCACAGATGAACTGTGCAGTCCAGTGCTTAAATGCACAAATATTTGATTGGAGTACCACATTGCTTGAGTGTATGAAGAGGCAATTGACAAATTGTCATTTGCGGACACATAGGAACTTTGGGTTCGGGACCATTCTGTGCTCGTTCTTTTTTGAGATAGTTCTGAGTTTTAGTCCTCAAGTAGTGGTACGAGGACATCAGGCCTCTCTTCCTTCTATGTGTAGATGGGTAGTATTACTATCGTGACAGGGTGGCAGAAAGACCAATGAGTCCTTCGACGATGACTTCTTCGCGTGGTTGTCGCGACAGATCCTGGTTATAGAGGATTACCCCTATGCCGGGATTGATTTCTCAAGAGACCCTGAGATACCAGTACCTCCTGGTGAGGAGCGAGGAGAGATGGGTAAGTCTCCACTTTTGTAGTTTTTTTTTTTTTTAAACATATGTAATTTTTATGTTGTTTTTGTTATATATATCATTTTTTTTTTGGTACCAGAGTATTTGACGGATATGTGTTCGTCGTGTGCAGATGTGGGACCAATGCGACCCACTGAATATGCGAGGAACATGCGTCATCCTTGGCTAGGGGCTGCACCTGTCGTCACAGGGGGACCAACAGTAGTAGGAGATCTTCCAACTGGGGAGGCTGAGAGGGTATTGAGACAAGTTGAGCGGAACTTTACTACGCACACTCACATGGTCCCTATGGAAAAGATTGAGGACTTGCCACCATCTATGCAGCCTCATGTAGTGGGGACACCACGGATGTGGGTCCGGTTGTTTCGGCGTCTAGCCAACGCTGTGGATCAGTATAACAGGGCCCACAAGCCCTAACCTTAGTTAGACATTTCACGTGCCATGAGCACTACTTGTATATATTTTTTGAGGGCATAAGCCCCGTGAGTCATTATTGGTCATATTTTTGAGGCGATTGCATCCATCTGTGTACTCTGGTTACTTTATGATATTATATATATGGATTTTTATGTCTTTTGTGTCTTATGGATTATGTGTGCAAAAAATGTATTTACATGTTTATGTGAATGTTATTTCATATGTGTGGAAGATGCCAATCTAAAATTTGATTAGCTAGAGTATCTGTAACTTGGTTTAATCTCCTAGGAACATGAAAATATGTAATATAATCAAAGTTTTGTTCTAAGAGACGTACCCTAAGGAATCGTCGGTGTAAAGTCAGATCATGAACCTGGTATACTCTGTTTAACTGAGACACAACCAGCTGAGCGTCGAGATAGACCCATAGATGAGAGATACCAAATGACAAAGCATCACGAAGCAACTCAATAAATGCACTATACTCGACAAAATTGTTTGTGGTGTCACCTAAGCATATACCTCCGAAAGATAATAACTGGCCTTGAGGTGTAAAGATTACCCAAGCTGCAGAGGCAAGCCTCCGAGTGTGCCAGCTAGCACTGTCTGCATACCCAATGAACACCTCATAATCACTTGACATCTTCCATAGTGATTAAAGATAACATCAACGACGCATCCATAACACTAAAAGAAACTAGAAAGTAATAGTACAAATAATATACATATGTTACAAAAAGTTACCCACGGTGACCTGCCTATGAGTAATACTTCTTGAGGTAGTGCCCATTTCTAGGCTCCGCCAAAGAATTCCCTTCAAAGTCAACTAGACGATAAGTGCCCTTTTTTAAAACCTCTTTTATGATGAAAGGTCCAAACCACATGGTTTTGAATTTTCTTTCCCCCAGGGGGTCCTTATCTTGGTCATAGACTAGGACAAGGTCGCCTTCAGAGAAAATTCGAGGACGAACGAACCTATCATACTGACACTTGATTTTATGTTTGTGAGCCTCATTGGCCAGGGCCGTGTCACGACGTTGCTCATTGATTTGCTCAAGGTATACTAAGTGTTCTTCAAGTGGAGAAGTGTCTGACAATAATTGTACTGCCAACTTTAGAGACGAGATCTGACATTTGATAGGACAGATTGCTTCCAGCCCGTATATGAGTTGAAAAGGTGAGAAACCAGTTGCAGTCTTAACAGATGTTCGGTAGGCCCATAATGTCGAGTATAACATCAAATTCCAATTTGACTTGGTAGAGTTTATTGTTTGTTGTAGGATGGTCTTAAGAGATTTGTTTACAGCTTCCACCTGGCCATTTTCTTGGGGGTAGTAGGGTGATGAATGTTCTTGCTGTAACCTAAGATTTGATGTTAACTCGATCATCATTTGGTTTTGAAAGTGACTCCCATGGTCAGTGACAATCTCCCTCGGGATGTTGAACCTTTCTATTATCTGATTGAATAAAAAGAGAGTTGCAGTCTCTCCATCATCTTTAAACGTTGCATTGCTTCAACCCACTTTGTGAAGTAGTCAATATATACGATGATATAGCGGTGCCCCCTTGTTGAAGGAGGGTTGCATGTAGTGTAATCAATCCCCCACTTGGTGAAGGGACCAACTGTGATGATAGGAAACATGGGAGCGGGATGTGCCCTCATCTTCCGAGAGAAGATTTGGCATGGGTGGCACTTCTTGACCTATTCGATACAATCTTTGATAAGTGTCAGCCAGAAGTAACCTGCTTGTAGAATATTTTGGGTTATTTCCAACCCATACAAATGATCGCCAGAGGCTCCAGTATGGAAATAATTAAGCATGATAACTGCTTCTTCATGAGTGAGACATCGATGCAGGATGCAGTCTACACCTCTCCGATACAATGTATCATCGAGTATGAGATAATTCTTAGCCTGATGGCATATGCGTCGACGCTCATCACGAGAAGTAGAGGTGGGGCACTTCAAAGTCTAGAGATAGATAAGTATATCTCCATACTAGGGATCCGAAGAGGTGATCAAAAACATATATCCTCTGATAGGCGACTCTTCGGGCACAAGATCACCTGACTCAACCGAAAGTTTCGAAATAAGTTTTGCGAAGACCAATGACTTTTTGGATTTCACTGAAACGAAATATAAGTCGAACTCCTGGAGGATGACTATTCATCTACTGATCTTTCTGCCTATTACCCATCGTGTCAACATGTACTGAAATGGATTCATGACAGCAATGCTGGTGGTCTTACGAAACAGAACATAATGACGGAACCGTTGAACAACATGGACTGTTGCCAACACAAGTTTTTCAATATGAGAATAATTGAGTTCCAGTCCTACGAGGCCTCGACTCGAGTAATAGATAACATATTCTGAGAACAAGTCATCTTCCTGAACTAAGACCATGCCAATGGTTGACTCTGCTGCAGCCGGATATAATAAGAAATCCTTGTTATAGTTAGGTGGCCAGATCATAGGGGAAGTTGTGAGGGCATGTTTCAATGCCGAGAAAGAGCGTTGAGCGGAATCGTCCCAATAAAAAGGGATGTCTTTCTTAAGCAAGTGCATAAATCCCTTGGTGATCTCGGCATAGTTAGCGATGAAGCGTCTTAAAAAATTCGCCTTGCCCTGTAGACTCTGAAGTTGAAGGATTGTGCATGGGGGGGAGGGCAACTGAATTATTTCTTCAACCTTGAGAGGATCGACCATGATCCCTATTGTTGACACTATGTAACCTAACAAACATCCCGATGTTACGCAAAAGCTGCATTTGTTTGGATTCAAGCGAATCCAGAAGTAGCGACAACGCTCAAAGATAAGTCAAAGGTGTGTGGGATGATCCATTCTCTTGCGAGATCGAGATGCTAAATAATCTAAATATGCCTTGACTATATGCTTGAGGTCATGGAAAGAAAAATACATGGCCCGCTGAAAGGTGGCTCCAGCATTTTTGAGACCAAAAGGCATCTTACTATATGTGAATGTACCCCATGGACAGATGAATGTTGTTTTGTGTTGGTCTTCGGGTTTGATTTGTATTTGGTTATATCCTGAAAAATTGTCCATAAAAGAGAAGTCCTCACAACCAACACATTCATCAATTATCTGATCGATGAATGGTGTGGGAAAATTATCTTTGGGATGGGCCTTTCTCAAATCATGGAAGTCTATATATACACGAGTTGTGCCTTGTTTTTTATTGACCAGCATGGGGTTTGACACCCATTGGGTCAAATGGATAGGATAGATAAAACCGACTTTTAGCAGTTTCTCAACCTCAACCTTAATGGGTGCTGCTTTCTTGGGGTCAACTGGACAAAGCTTCTGTCAGATAGGCTTAACATCTGGATAAGTTGTGATTTCATGTTCAACTATTTTTGGATCGATGCCTGACATTTCTTTGTAAGACCAGGCAAAAACATCGCGGAACTCTTTAAAAATATCTGTGTAGATTTTAATCTCTCCGGGGGAGCAGTCAACTCCAACGAAAACATTCTCCATGACGCCAACGTTTCGGGAGATATTGATCGGTAAGGTTTCAGCGATAGTTTCCATATTACCCTCAGCATAAACCTCATGTGTAGCTAAGGGATTAATAGGACAAGACCTATCTCCCGTTATAGTCAAGGTAAATTCTTCGGCTTTGATTCTACTTGACTCTGGGAGGAAGTATGATTTGTGATGAATATCTTCCCAGGGTTTGTCCGAACTAGTCATTGCTTCAATTACAACTTCATCAGAGGGCAAGACTAAGTCTAATGAATCTGTGTCAGTGAGAGAACCCTGAGCCCAAATAGGCTCTAGAAGTGGATCGAAATATTGTGCAGGAGTTGGATCTATATTGGCTGAAGTTTGTTGGACTAAAGAGTATCCTACTTCAGCTATGGACAAGCAAGTGGACATGCCTAGGTGCCTTGTCCCATCCATCGTGGCCGATGGGGAAGGAAGTATCCACATATCATCGAAGTAAGTCGTGTGGAACGACGAAACTTGAAAAATATCAACCTTATGGTGATTGGATATAAACTTGATATCGCCTTGAGGGGGTGGGTAATCGAAGGTACCCATCAAAGATGGGCACAAACCAACCCCTACATTGACCACCCCTGGTTGAGGATTAATAATCATCAGGACAGTGGATGCCCCCAATGAAGGGTCAGGTCTGGAGAAAGACAATTGATCGATGGTCACAATCTGGCCCTCGTGTGGGAACAACAAGATGCGAAAAACTGTAGCAACCACAAATTGCATGGAATAATTCCAACTCCTCCCTAACAAGAGGTTATGTTCGAGGGATGCATCGACTACCTCTACCTCGACACACACAGTCTTTCTTCCTAACTGCACGGGAAAAGAGGGAATGATACCATGTGGTCGAAATGAACGACCGTCGAAAGAAATGAGAAGAGTGGGTGATAGAGACAAAAAGGGATGGCCAATGGCCTTTCAACATGACAACGACATAACGCATGTTGAGGCGCCCTCATCAACCATTGTGTGGAAAATATTGCAAGTAAAAGTTTTCGTGGGATGAACCACTACTATCTGAAACGCTACATGGTATGGTAGACGAGGTTTTAAGTTAGTTGTATCCAACATGATGGTACCTGGATTACAAGTCTCAGTAGATGCTAGAGCGGTTAACAAAGATTTCCTCTGGGAAGGGAAGCTTTGGAGGACCTCCAAAGCAGACATCGCACAAGGGGTTTGAGATAAATCTTCCACCACAAAATAGTTCTGGGTAGCCCTTGCGTTTGGGTTATGAGAAGATTTTTCGAGCACACCTTTTGGGATGCGTGTCATTGTTTCGCCCAAAGTCTTCTCAATCTGCAGAGGAAGAGATGGGAGTTCGGCTTATTTTCCCTTCTCAGAAGTGCTTGGTTTACTATAGTCATGTTCTCTAGTCAATATAAAACCATCACCCTTCACCATATATACATTCGCAGATTCGGGGTTATTCGAAGATGGAGAGGGTCCTTGGTTGCCCCCTTCCATGCTTACAGAGGCTTGTGTTAGATTTTTCCCATGTTGAAATGGATTGGTTAACACAGTAGGTTGTTGCTGCGTCACAAACTTTTGGGCTTCTGCAAGCTAAGGACATAGATGGGTTGGGTGGTCTTCTGCACACAAGTTGCATGAATAAATCGCCTTTTGTTTCTCAGTATTTCCCCCGCTAGAATTATCAGTGGGTTTCTTATCCCCCTTACCCTTCTTTCATTGTTTTTTCTTTCCTTTAGGCTATTGGGTGGCCTTTGGATTAGCCGATTTCGCTGTGTGTACATACGACATTTTGGTAGGGGGAGAATCCAAAGCAGTAGTTTGGCTAGCCATTGTGTGTTGTATAGACAACTAATGCAACTGCTTCGTCAATTGCTCAACGAGATTTGTTTGTGTTGAACCAACAATACCATCGGCATGTGGTCCAACTCTCTGTTTGGTTTTATCAAGTATTGAGCATGGCGCATCTGGAAAGATGTCGTATAATAAACCAAACTGAGAATAGATTAGCTCAAGTTGTTGAGCTCTCATGATGGCATCTTCTTCGGAAAATACTCCCGACATCGCGATGTCTTTGGAAAACTATGGGACCAAAGACTTAAGGAACCACTCAAGCAGGAATGCTGGTGGGACTGGTACCTTAATTAAACTTTTTCAGCGTCTCCATTCTCAGATGTGATCCAAGATATGGTCCACTTTTTTTCTGTGAGAAATTGGCTAGAAATTATGTGCCAACGTCCTATCTCATAGGTAATTGGAAATGGTTTAGGAAGGGCATTGATAATTCGTCGAAGGAAGAGTATCTTGAGTGGTCGAGCTCAATGTACCATTTCGCGACACTCCAAATGAGAGTATGTTGAAACAATTGAAACTGCATGGAGTCATCTTTCAACAAGTTAGATGAGCACCAAAAGTGGAAGGTAGTCACATGATCGCCTGGATCTTTGTTAGGCTTGGCTTCGAATTTTGGTATGTCCGAAGGCAACTTCATTGGCATAGGAGGCCAACGCGGATCATGATAGATAGGTTCATTCAACAACCTTGTCAAGTCTGGCAAATGCAAGGTTGCCAAGAAAGATATTTTGGGTTTTTGGTGATAACCTGGGAAAAAGGAGCCTAGAGTTTGACTAGCACTAGGTTGCCAGAAAAGTTTGGTTGTTGGCCCAGGTTCTGTTAAACCATGGCCATGGCCAGCATATGGATTTTACGTGTGAGGAGACATCATTGACTGATTTCCAAAATAGGACATAGATGGTTGGGCATGCATTACATTCGAAGGACTTTGGGAAGGGTTGCCCCATGTCGGTCTCATGGAGATAGGCATAGTACTTTGTTCGGGGTTCCATTGATTATGAAAAAAATTACCCCAGGTCGACATTCCTGATGAGGGAACGAAACCTTGCCAAGAATTCCAAGGCCCTAAGGTGGAAGAAGTTCCTGTGTGTGCCCCCTGTGCAGGAATAGTACCCTACATAGGAATAGATTGTATGAAACCGGGGTTGCCCGCAGTCGGGAAAGTAGCTGATGAGAAGGCGTTGTTACCAAACACACTGAACAAAGAAAATGGTGTTGAACCTACCGACATATTATGCAAAGGTGGTCCTTGACTCCCCACTCCAAGTAAACTATGGTTTGCAGGTGGACCGACGGATTTCTGATGCGTGCCATCGAGCGAAGGGGACAAAGGAGGTATATGACCCCCCCCCATAAGGGAAAGCGTTAAAAGGAGCAGGAGTGCCCCCCATGTTTCCTTGCAGAGGAGCATTAGAGCTCCCTGCCCCCAGACCTGAAGTCTTTGAAGTGGAGTAGGAAAGTACAGGACTTGTACTTGAACGAGGCATCTCGTATGAGAACGGAGGGCCTGTCGCACTTGGTTGGAAAGGGGTTGTGGTTACTGCCAGAGACGGGATTAGACCACTGTACGATGTAGAGGTGGTCGAGACCATGGTGTCTCAGACTAGTGATGGTGGGTTGGGAGGTGGAAAATCTCATGTGGTGACGACCGTAGTGGGAATTGATGAATTCCCATAAGGAGTAACAACATTTGTTTCCATTGCTACGTGCAACACTGTCTAGCACTCGTAAGGATGAACCAGTATCATGGTGGGTACCAAAAGATCAGTGGTGGAGGTTTCAGGTGGACTAAGATCTTGCACTCCAAAGTCTAAAGTAGTTGATTTCTTCAGATGTTGGTCGGGCACAATTTCGTGTGACCCAGTCGCTTCAAAAGATCCTTGTTGGTATAGCGTTCGCCTCAGTGGTGGCGGGGGTGGATCTAGTGTAACCGGTGATAAGCCCTGAAGCCTTCTTGACCTACGGAGCTCATGATCCTCCACTATGTGAGAAGATACAATACAATCTAGTGCATTCTAACCATTCAAAAACAACACGCACTAAAAAGTCCCTACAAGATAAGACAAGCAAACACTAAACTAATTGGAAGAACAATTACAACAACCAACACTAGAGCAACTTACTGGTGCAAGTGAAAATCGAACACGGAAGCACCCTCCGGGTATACTCTACAAAGCGTGGCCCGATGTCTATCCTAGGTACCACGGTATACCCCCACAGTCACCTGTGTATGTCCATAAAAAGATAACCAACTAGGTTGCCAGCACGCAAACAGTCACTAGGCGGGTATAGTCGAAAGTCAGGTAGAACACAATGAGCAGGGTATCGAGCCCGAAACCTGTCAAGGGTATCAAAATAAAACGGTTTGGAAGACAACTGAGAACATTGAACAGATTCGAGACCCATGAAGCCTCGTGACAAATGCAATCGATGGAATCCCAAAACAAGCCCTCTATATGTGTTCTCCACTACGATTGGTCCAACTTTGGAGGGGTTATCTCCACTACCTTTCTGCACGTGACCTCGTGTTTATCCCCTGTGTTAGAGGGGGGTCCCGGATAACTTTCACGATACTGGACTTTGACACTCCCTAACTCAGACTCCAATGTTTGATTTTAATGGCCTTGAAGAGTTTCCTCTCCAACCTAATCCAAGGCCCTAATCCTGAACTAGTTGGTTAACCCTACAAACATAAAAGTCTATTGAATTTTAGATTTATCTTTAATTTTATAGCTTGTCTTATGTCAAAGGTTATGAAAGTGAAACTAGTGATGTTTGAAAGATGAAAGTAAAAAATGAACAGAAATTTGGAAACAAAAAACCTTCACTTAACGCAAATTTTCAACAACTTTTCAAATTTAAAAAAAAAATAAAAAATTCTAAGATCTTTTGAACAACAAACTCAAAGCAGGATTTCACTCGACTACGAGGTACTTACGATCTAAGTAAACTGGCAAGAACTTATGAAAGCAAAGGCTTTTCCCTAGTTACTAATGCAAAACAACACTTTTCAACCAAACAAAGTAATGAAAGATTTTTTTTTATTTGAATGCTCACAAAGCAAAAAGGAAAAATATCAACAAGTCAAAAACCAAGAAAACATTCTGGCCTAATTACATATCGCAAAGAATCACTTCAATAAATCACACACTAGCAAATTAAAAAAGGACTCTCACACTTGTCTAAAAACGCTAAAGAAAATTTTGATGAAAACTTTCAAATGAAAAAAAAAACTATGGTGGAGATCAAACCTAAGCTACTGACTGCTAGGACAGAGATTCAAAAACTTGAGAGGTATAACTCTTTTCAAGGGAAAGGATGACTACCTCACCCTAAAAAAAAACTATCCTTCACAAGCGCACTGCTGACAATGCAACAACAAGCGTGTGCACACAATTTGTGTAGAGCCAAAGGGTGTGTACACACGTGCTGGCCTTATACAGATCGTGTGTATCTCTAAAAACTCTGAAAAAAACAAAAACAGACAATTGAAACCAGGAAGACACCACTGATACAGAGAACCAGGATCTCTTGAAGGCTTAGACACTTTCTTTAACATAAAAAGAAAACAATGTAAGGAAAAATTTGTAAAACAAACCAATCTGAGGTGAACCCTAAGCTATAAACTGCAAACAACCAAGACTAGAAAGAGTCCCAGAAAACCCCTGAGAATGACTGATTCTGACAGGGAAGAGGATGACTACCTCAAAAAATTTCTGGAATCATACACGCTATTGTTACTTCTTTAGATAGCATTTACACGCGGGCTGTAAGAAAATAGGGCGTGGGTACACGTGTTCAGACCTTATGCAGGCCGTGTGTACCTATGTGGGTCTCGAAAAAAAAATACAGTCAAGCAAAGAAACAAAGATAGCTGGTATGTAAGACCATAATCTCTGTTAGCTCAGACTTTGCAGAAACTTCAAAAAACAAGAAAGAAAACCAGTCTTTTAAAAATACCCAAAAATATTCCCAGGAACCCTAGAGACTTCCCCAGTATGGTCGCCAATTCTGTTATGGTGGGAAATTTCCCTACGGACTAGCATTTAGGGTTATATTATGCATGCATATAAGACCGAAAGAATCCTACTTTCTACTGTCGTCTCAGACCTAATCCCCATTTCTTTTAAGCAAATACATGGTTAAATGAACATACCTTGTTCCAGATGTTCGATGTCGATCCTTCTTCACGCTTGATCGCTTGTTAGTAGCTATCCTCTCAAGACTGACCTGTGTACAAAACAAGCAACAAACTCTACATGCATTTGTTCTACAAATTAATGGTTTAGAGATTCAAACATATATTCACTAAACTATGAAGAACTCATATAGTGGGATGGGAAAAGCATTTCTTTATTATTAAATTTAATGAATCAACTTACAATGTC
>JASDQU010515177.1:50583-66220 GCA_032191745.1 Picea mariana | reverse complement strand
GCTACAATAATAGAATCATGTTTCTTAGCAATCTTAGGAAAATTAGTAATGAAATCCATGGTTACAAATTCTCATTTCCACTCGGGAATGGGAAAAGGCTGTAGCAAACCAGTTGGGTGTCTTTGTTCAACCTTGACCTTTTGGCATTCAAGGCATCTAACAATAAAATCACCAACCTCCTTTTTCATGCATGGACAATAGTATTTCTTTTTTATCATTGCAATTGTCTTCTGGTAGCCTAGGTGTCCAACATAAGGAACTTTATGCATCTCTGACAATAACAAATGTTTCAACTCCTCAACATTTGGCACATAAAATATGCACCTATACATGAGGATTCCATCCTCTTTTAGCTCATAACCTTCAAATTTTTGTTGCAATTTACCTTGCTGTAAATTTTCCTCTATGTCCACATAATGTTGATCTAATTTGGCAACCTGCTGTGGTGGGAAATCCCCCTATGGACTAGCATTTAGGGTTATATTATGCATGTATATGAGACCAAAAGAATCCTACTTTCTACCATCGTCCCAGACCTAATCCCCATTTCTTTTAAGAAAATACATGGTTAGACGAACATACCTTGTTTCGTGCATTTGATGTTGATCCTTCTTCACACTTGATCTCTTTTTAGCAGCTCTCCTCCCAAGGCTGACCTGCATACAAAACAAACAACAAATTATACATGCATTTTACCTACAGATTAATGGGTTAGAGATTCAAACATATATTCAATAAAATATGAAAGAACTCATATAGTGGGATGGGGAAAGCATTTCTTTATTAATTTTAATGAATCAACTTACAATGTCAAGACCGGCCACTGCTCCGCGAACCTGATCCTGGGCTCCTCTTCAACTGTCCTCCAACTTCTTTGCTTTGTATCTCTTCTTGCACAAGGATGGCTAAAGGGTTGGGATAATGGGAATGTGCAATTGGGTAGAGTTTCTTTACTATTATTCTCCTCTTCCAAATGGGATCCCTAACCCTTTTTTTATAGGCTAGAAGAAGCTAGGTATTTGGATGAACCCTCGGCCATGCATGGCTGGAAGGTTTAGTTAACTTACCCAAAGCTATGTGTTTCATCGACAACTTTCCTTTTTTTCATGCTTTTGTAGGTACACGCAGGTTGTTTTGGGTCAGCTAGTGTGTACACGCATGCAATAATGGAGTAGGGTGTGTGGGCCCTTATAAAAGAGGTTTTTAAGAAGAGTTGCTCAACAGTGCTTTGGCAAAAAAGGAATCTAAGATGGCCTGATGCCAGGTAAGCATGTATGGTGAAAATTAGGGTTATAACATATGCCCCCTAATGTGTGAGGTCAGAAGATCATCTGATGGCTGAAATACATTACCAATCTTTACTGATGTGTTGAACAAGTGAGGCTAGGGATCAGGAACCAGGAGGTGTCATCTGCAAAATAAAAAATATCTCACGGAGGTGGGCATACCCATGCTCGGGATAAAATAGATTCATGGCTACCAATCAAATACACTGTAGATCCATGTCAAATAACTATATAAAGTGTAGCCATGAACACTACATAGCGGAGCTACATCTCGAAATCAAAAAGATATACATATAGAGTATCCATCTTCTAGAAGCTGATACGGCCTGATGGTTGNNNNAGACTGAAGGCTTCATTGATTCCGAACAAGGACTTGATTGGACATTCAGGATGGTCAGGTATGAGGGCAAGAGACAAACTGCAGAGGGCCCGAATCAGGCTTGGTGACAAACTTCGTTTGGAAAACAACACGACAAATGATGAGACTCAGGCAGCATGGTATTAACATAAGTTTACGAGGCAGGAGGCAACACAAAGTCTCCATATGTTTGGAAGAATAACCAAACGGAGGAGGACACAACTCTGTGTAGCGAGAACAACTTCTTAAAGTCGTATTACATCCTAGGTTTTGATGAACAAATGAACATATGTGCTTTATCCAAGGGCAACTCATGATGCTACTAATAAATAAAATACTTTTCCCTTACTCTTTTTGGGGTATATTTGATTTTTTTGTCTTTTTCAATGATTTTGGAAAAAAGAATAAAAGAATGTTACGTTACAAAGGAGGATCAAGTGTCGCAAACATACTAGTTCCAAGCGCACGAAACACATGGATGCTCAAGGCAAAGGGACACATGCAAGAAAAGGACACTCGGGAAAAATCCTCCAGGGGCCAAAGGTGTCAAGACGCAGAGGCAAAGTGTTATAGGGCTTGCGTATGGGGCATGCTTCAGATGGTTCAGTTGAGAGCAACATGGAGCTGGAATTAGGCCAAAGACGCGGTTATGCAAATGTGATTAATAAAACACACAATGGTAACGTCCTTCGATGTAAGTTTAACGAGCCCAGAGAAGGTAAGCTCGGTGGTTTTTCATATTTAGAGAGTCTAAAAAATGTAAAAGGAGACTCCATTGGGGTACCTTTTTCGAAGTTGGTCTAGTCGGTTCGAAAAAGGGGTAAACTAGCACCGACAAGACATCTATTCAAAACCATTTTAATGAGTGTGATAAAGACAAGATCACTTGGCCATTTATTCATTTTTAAGGAGTCTGAAAAAAGCTTAACTATGGACTCCATCAGGAATGTTCTTCTGGACCAGCTTAACGAGTGTGAAAGAATAAGGTCACTCGGTGATCTTTTCAATTTTAGGGAGTCGGAAAAGAGCTTACCTATGGACTCCGTGGGGGTTCCTTTTTCATAAATTTAGTCCCTCAGGCCCGAAAAAGGGTTAAAACGATACCTGAGAGTACTCTTCTAGAGAACTGAAGTTCCATAGAGTATACCTTTGTTCGTATAATTGACCGTCTGGACCAAAAAAGGGGTAAACTACCACTGGACAGACGTGACTTCAAATTCCAGTTTAACGAGATTGAAAGGCCACAAGATCACTTGGCAATATTTTCATGTTTAGAGGGTCTGAAAAGGGATTAAAAGAAGATCCGTTATATCTTTTGGGAGTCCAGAGGGTGAGGTCAAGAGTGAAAAATAATCATGCAAATGAGGCTCAAACTCATAATCAGGAAAAACAACAAGGACTTATGAGCCTACAGTGATTAGAGACAGCATGGATACCATAATGCAACCAAGATCTACCTAGAGCATCCATGTTCCGGTAAGCTCTCCCACCAAGTCGCGACACTTCTAAAGCAACTATGATGGTTCTGTGTCGCAACTGGATGGGATCGATCCTATGGAAAAGGAAAAAGACAATGAGATACAAAAGTCAAGTTAGAAACCTAACCTACATGCTCAAGTTGATCCTCGGAAATTTTTTCCACAGACCGTCGAAAATTACCCAAAACTCCAAAACAATTGTCCCGATACCCGATCAAAACCCTCCCATGCAACTTCTGAATCACTCTAAATGGTTTTTGGTTTAAAGAAAATGATAAGGGAGGCCAAAAAAATGACAAAAAGAGGCCAAAAAGTCTATAAATAGAAGTTGTCAGCTCATTATCACCATTGCTGATTTGGAAATTGACTCTGGAGCCAAAAAACCCCCTTTGTCAAAAGTGGTGATTCTGGGAGCTACAATGGACGAAACGAACCTCTGTCTTAAGTCTTTTAAGTCTTTCTTATCTTGCATTTCAAGTCTTTCTTTTTTCTTTAGGTTTCATTTTTTGGGGAGGCGTCGACCTTTAAAAGGTCGGCCCTAGGTCCATGCGGGTTGTCTCAGGACAGGCCACGTGTACATTCGGGCAGAGTAAACCCTGCACGCGTGTACACGTGACTGTCAGTATTATAGCCCACGTGGACCCCCTTTTTGAATGAAAAAATCTTAAAAAGAAAGGGTTAACCCTCCTGAACCCTTGTGTTTTGCAGGATGTATGTCCACTGGAGAGAAAGAGAGCATGAAGAGGTTAGTGAGTTCGTCGGGGAAGACCCCAATGCTGTGGTTGCCTTGATGCAATGTGGGTTACTCAAGTTCTTCTTATGTCCTTTTATGTAGGCACAACCTAGGCTATTGAATGCCTTGGTTGACTACTAGCATTTGGATGCAGAGGCATTCATGTTAGAGGGGCAGTCACTGGTGCCCATGATCGATGACATTTATTTTTGTACTGGCCTCTCCTGGAGAGGGTAACCAGTCAACTTCCGAACTTTTCCTTCGGGGCTGCATAACATAGCGTAATTTATAGGTCTTTACTGTGCGGCTGACACAGACTGCTCGAGCTCCCAGGTGCCCATAAGAAAGATTACTGACTTATCACTACAGGCGATAGTGGTGCTTATTGGGCGAATCACTGGTTTTGTGGCTTTGCATCAGGCATCCCAGGCACAGATGAACTGTGCAGTCCAGTGCTTAAATGCACAATTTTTTTATTGGAGCACCACATTGTTAGAGTGTATGAAGAGGCAGTTGACAGATTGTTGATTGCGGATACAGAGGAACTTCGGGTTCAGACTGTTTTGTGCTAGTTCTTCTTTGAGAGAGTTCTGAGCTTTAGTCCTCGAGTAGTGGTACGAGGACATCAGGCCTCTCTTCCTACTATGTGTAGATGGGAAGTATTGTTTCCACGACAGGGTGGTGGAAGGACTAATGAGTCCTTCGATGATGATTTCTTTGCCTGGCTATCACGACAGATCCCAGTTATCGAGGATTATGCATATGCTGGGATTGATTTCTCGAGAAACCCTGAGATACCAATACCTCTTGGCAAGGAGCGAGGAGAGATGGGTAAGTCTCCATATTTGTAGTTGTTTTTATTTTTATTTTTTGTGAAGCATACGTAATTTTTATGTCGTTTTTGTTATATATATCATTTTTTTTTATGCCAAAGTATTTGACAGATATGTGTTTGTTACATGCAAATGTGGGACCAGTATGACCTGTGAACTATGCCTGGAACAGTTGTCATCCTCAGCCATGGGCCACACCTGCCGCCGCAGGGGGACCAGCAGTAGCAGGAGATCTTCCACTCGAGGAGGCTGAGAGGGTGTTGAGACGAGTTGAGCGGAACTTTACTGCGCTCACTCACATGGTCCCTGTGGTAGAGATTGAGGACCTGCCACCATCGATGTAGCCTGATGTAGTGGGGGCACCATGGACATGGGTCCGATTGTTTTGGTGTTTAGCCAACGCTGTAGATCAATACAATAGGGCCCATAGGCCCTAACTTTAGTTAGGCTTTTCACGTGCCGAGAGCACTACTTTTATATATTTTTTGAGGGCATAAGCCGCATGACTTGTTATTGGTCATATTTTTGAGGCGCTTGCATCCATATATGTACTCTGGTGACTATGATGTTATATATGGATTTTTATGTCTTTTTGTGTCTTATGGATCATTTTTGCAAAAAATGTATTTACATGTTTATGTGTATGTTTTTTCATATGTGTGCAAGATGCCAATCTAAAATTCAAAGTTTCGTTCTAAGAGGTGTACCCTATGGAATCATCGGTGTAAATTCAGATCATGAACATGGTAGATTCTATTTAACTGTGACACAACCAACTGAGCGTCGAGATATACTCGGAGATGAGAGATACCAAATGAAAAGGTGTCACGAAGCAACTCAATAACTACACTGTACTTAGAGACATTGTTTGTGGTGTCACCTAAGCATATACCTCTATAAGATAATAACTGGACTTGAGGTGAAACAATTACCCAAGCTGTGGAGGCAAGCCTCCAAGTGTGCCGGCTAGCATCGTCTGCATACCCAATGAACACCTCAGGTTCACTTGACATCTACCACAGTGATGAAAGATACATCAAAACGACATGTCCATAACACTAAAAACTAGAAAGTAATAGTACAAAGACTATACACATGTTACAAAAAGTTACCCATGGTGACCTACCTATGAGTAATACTTCTTGAGGTAGAGTCCATTTCTAGGCTCTACCAAAGCATTCCCTTCAAAGTCAACCAGATGATAAGCACCCTTCTTTAGAACCTCTTTTATGATGAAAGGTCCGAACCACATGGGTTTGAATTTTCCTGCCCCCAGGGGGTCCTTATCTTGGTCATAGACTAGGACAAGGTCGCCTTTAGCAAAGATCCGAGGATGAATGGACCTATCATATTGACACTTGAATTTATGTTTGTGAGCCTTGTTGGCCAAGGCCGCATTACGATGCTACTCATTGAGCTGCTCCAAGTATAATAATCGCTCTTCAAGTGGAGAAGTGTCTGGCAATAATTGTACTGCCAACTTTAGAGATAGGATTTGACATTCGATAAGAAAGACTGCCTCCAGCCCGTAAACGAGTTTGNGTTCGCTGTAGAATGGTCTTAAGAGTTTTGTTCACAACTTCCACCTGACCATTTGCTTGGGGGTAGTAGGGTGATGAATGTTCTTGCCGTAACCCAAGCTTTGATGTTAACTTGGTCATCATTTGGTTTTGAAAGCGACTGCCATGGTCAGTGACAATCTCCCTTGGCACGTCGAACCTTGCTATTATTTGGTTGAATAAAAAGAGAGTTGTAGTCTCTCCATCATCTTTAAACGTTGGCATAGTTTCGACCCACTTCGTGAAGTAGTCTATGGCTACGATGATGTAATGATACCCCCTTGTAATTACCCCCACTTGGTGAAGGGACCAACTATGATGACAGGAAACATGGGAGCTGGATGTGCCCTCATCTTCCGAGAGAAGATTTGGCACGGGTGGTACTTCTTGATCAATTCGATACAATCTTTGATTAGTGTCAGCCAGAAGTAACCTGCTCGTAGAATCTTTTGGGTTGTTTCCAACCCAGACAAATGACTGCTACAGGCTCTTGTATGGAAATTGTTAAGCATGATAACTACTTCTCCATGAGTGAGACATCGACGTAGGATGTTGTCTACACCTCTCCGATACAATGTATCATCTAGTATGAGATAATTCTTAGCCTGATGGTGTATGCATCGACGCTCATCATGAGAAGCAGAGGTGGGGCACTTCAAAGTCTAGATATATATAAGTATATCTCTGTACCAGGGATCCGAAGAGGTGATAAAAAACATATCTCCTCTAATAGGCGACTCTTCGGGCACAAGATCACCTGACTCAACTGAAAGTTCCAAAATAAGTTCTGCGAAGAACAGTGACATTTTGGATTTTTCTGAAATAAAATCTAATTCAAACTCCTAGAGGATGACTATCCATCTACTGATCTTGCCGCCTATTACCTGTCGTGTCAACATGTACTGAAATGGATTCATGACAGCAATGACGGTGGTCTTGCGAAACAAAACATAATGACGGAACCATTGAGCAGCATGGACTGCTGCCAACACAAGTTTTTAGATATGAGAATAATTGAGTTCCGGTCCTACGAGGCCTTGGCTTAGGTAATTGATGACATATTTTGAGAACAAGTCATCTTCCTAAACTAAGACCATGCCAATGGTTGACTCTACTGTAGCCAGATATAATAAGAAATCCTTGTTATAGTTAGGTGGCCAGAGCAGAGGGGCAGTTGTGAGGGCATGTTTCAATGCCATGAAAGAGCATTGAGTGGCATCGTCCCAATAAAAAGGAATTCCTTTATTAAGTAAGCGCATAAATCCCTTGGTGATCTCGCCATAGTTAGTGATGAAGCGTCTTAAAAAATTCGCCTTGTCCTGTAGACTCTGAAGTTGAAGGATTGCGTGTGGGAGGGGAAACTGAATTATTGCCTCAACCTTGAGAGGATCGACCATGATCCTTGTTGTTGACACTATGAAACCTAACAAATGTCCTGATGTTACGCAAAAGATGCACTTGTTTGGATTCAAGTGAATCCAGAAGTAGCGACAATGCTCAAAGATAAGTTGGAGGTGTGTGGGATGATCCGTTCTCTTATGAGATCGAGATGCTAAATCATCTAAATAGGCCTCGACTATATGTTTGAGGTCATGGAAAGAAAAAGACATGGCCCATTGAAAGGTGGCTCCAACATTTTTGAGACCAAAAGGCATCTTACTATACATGAATGTACCCCATGGACAGATGAATGTTGTTTTGTGTTGGTCTTCGGGTTTGATTTGTATTTGGTTATATACCGAAAAACCATCCATGAAAGAGAAGGCCTCACAACCCACACATTCATCAATTATCTGGTCGATGAATGGTGTGGGAAAATTATCTGTGGGACATGCCTTGTTCAAATCATGAAAGTATGTACATACATGAATTGTGCCTTGTTTTTTATTGACCGGCACGAGGTTTGACACCCATTGGGTCAAATGGATAGGATAGATAAAACCAGCTTTTAGCAATTTCTCAACCTCAACCTTAATGGCTGCTACTTTCTTGGGGTTTACTGGATGAAGCTTCTACTGGATAAGCTTGGCATCTGGATAAGTTGTGATTTCATGTTCAACTATTTTTGGATCGATGCCTGGCATTACCTCATAAGACAAGGTGAAAACGTTGCGAAATTCCTTAAATAAATCTGTGTAGATTTGAATCTCTCCAGGGGAGCAGTCAGCTTTGACAAAAACATTCTCCACGACGCCATGGGTTCTGGAAATATTGATCGGTATGGTTTCAACAATGGTTTCCATATTACCCTCAGCATAGACATTGTGCATATTTAAGGGATTAGTAGGACAAGTCCTATCTTCAGTCATAGTCAAGGTGAATTCTCCGGCCTCGATTCGAATTAACTCTGGGAGAAATTATGATCTGTGATGAAGATCATCCCATGGTTTGTTCGGACTAGTCATTGCTTCAATTACTGCGTCGTCAGAGGGCAAGACTAAGTCTAACGAATCGGTGTTAGCGATAGAACCTTGAGCCCAAATAGGCTCTAGAAGCAGATCAAACTCCTATGCAGGAGTTGGATCTGGGTTACCTGAATCTTGCTGGACTAAAGAGTATGCTACTTCAGCTGCGGACAAGGGCATGGACATGCCTGGATGCCCTGTCCCCTCCATCGTGGTCGATGAGGAAGGAAGTATCCACGGATCGGTGAAGTAAGTTGTGCGAAACGATGAAACTTGGAAAATCTCAACCTTATGGTGGTCATATATGAACTTGACATCGCCTTGAGGAGGCGAGTAATCAAATGTACCCATCAAATATGGGCACAACCCAACCCCTATGTTGACTATGCCTGGTTGAGGATTATCAATCATCAGGACCGCGGACACCCCCAATGAAGGGTCAAATCTAGAGAAAGACAATTGATCAATGGTCACAATCCGGTCCTCATGTGGAAGCAACAAGACCCAAAAAACTGTAGCAACCACTTCTTGCATGGCATAAGTCCAACTCCTTCCTAACAAAATATTGTATTCGAGGGACACATTGACTACTTATACCTCAACGCACATGGTCTTCCCTCCCAATTGCATGGGAAAAGAGGGAATGATACCATGTGGTCAGAACAAACAATCGTCGAAAGCAGTGAGAAGAGTGGGTGATGGAGACAAAACGCGCTGGCCAATGGCCTTCCAACATGCCAACGACATAATGCATGTTGAGGCACCCTCATCAACCACCATGCAGAAAATATTTCGAGTAAAAGTTTTCGTGGGATGAGCCACTACTATCTGAAACGCTACGTGGTACAGTAGACGAGGTTTTAAGTTGGTTGTATCCAACATAATGGTACCCGGATTACAAGTCTCGGTCGATCCTAGAGCGGTTAACAAAGATTTTCTCTAGGAAGGGCAGCTTTGGAGGACCTCCAAAGCATACATCGCACAAGGGGTTTGAGACAAATCTTCCACCACAGAATAGTTCTGGGTGGCCCTTGCATTTGGGTTGTGAGAAGCTTTGTTGAATGCACCTTTTAGGATGCGTTTCATTGTTTTGCCCAAAGTCTTCTCAATCTGTAGAGGAAGAGATGGGAGCTTGGCTTCTTTGCCCTTCTCAGAAGTGCTTGGTTTACTATAGTCATGCGCTCTAGTGGATATGAAAGCATCACCCTTCCTCATATATACATTCACAGATGTGGGATTGTTTGAAGAGGGAGGGTCCTTGACTGCCCCCTTCTGCGCTTGTAGAGGCTTGGGTTAGGTTTTGTCCATGTTGAAATGGATTGGTTAACACAACGGGCTATTGTTGTGTCACAAAATTTTGGGCCTCTGCAAGCCGGCGACATAGGTGGGTCAGGTGGTCTTCCACGCACAGGTTGCATGGATACCTTGCCTTTCATTTCTTAGTATTGCCCCCGCTAGCATTATCAGTGGGTTTCTTATCCCCCTTACCCTTCTTTCGTTGTTTTTTCTTTTCTTCAGGCTGCTGGGTGGCCTTTGGATTGGTTGATTTCATTGTGTGTACATTCAATGTTTTAGTAGGGGGAGCAGCCAAAATAGTAGTTTGGCTGGCCGTTGTGTGTTGTATAGACAATTGCTGCAACTGATTCGTCAGTTGCTCAGCGGGCTTTGTTTGTGATGAACCAACAATACCATCGGCATGTGGTCTAGCTCTCTGTCTGGTTTTATCAAGTATTGAGCGTGGTGCATTTGGAAAGATCTCGTATAATAAACTGAACTGAGAATAAATGAGCTCAAGTTGTTGAGCTCTCATGATGGGGTCTTCTTTGGAAAACACTCCTGAAGTCGTGATGTCTTTGGATAACTGTGGGACCAAAGACTTAAGGAACCATTCGAGCAGGAATGCTGGTGGAACTGGTACCTTAATTAAACTCTTTCAGCATCTCCATTCTCAGATGTGATCAGAGATATGGTATGCTTTTTTCTGTGCAAAATTGGCCAGCAATTCTGTGCCAACGTCATATCTCACAAGTAATTGAAAATGGCTTAGGAAGACCATTTCCAATTCGCCAAAGGAAGAGTATCTTGAGCGATCGAGCTCAATGTACCATTTCATGGCACTCCCAATGAGAGTACGTTGAAACAATCACAACTGTATGGAGTCATCTTTCAACAAGTTAGATGAATACCAAAGGTGGAAAGTAGTCACATGATCGCCTGGATCTTCGTTAGGCTTGGCTTCAAACTTTGGCATGTCAAAAGGAAACTTGGTCGGCATAGGAGGCCAACGCGGATCGTGACAGATAGGGTCATTCAAGAACCTTATCAAGTCTGGCAAATGCAAGGTTTCCAGGAAAGGTAGTTTGGGTTGTTGGTGATAACCTGGGAAAAAGGGACCTAGAGTTTGACTGGCACCAAGTTGCCAGGAAAAGTTCGGTTGTTGTCTTGGGTGCTGGTAAAAACCATGGCCATGACCAACGTATGGATTTTTCATGTGAGGAGACATCATCGGCTAATTCCCAAAATAGGACGTAGATGGATGGGCATGCATTACATTCAGAGGACTATGGGAAGGGTTGCCCCATGCCGATTCCATTGGAATAGGCATATTACCTTGTCTGGGGTTCCATTGACTGTGGAAAGAATTACCCCAGATTGACATTCCTGATGAAGGAACGGATCCTTGCCAAGAATTCCAAGGCCCTGATGTGGAAGAAGATCCTGGGTTTGCCCCCTGTGCATGAATAGTACCTTGCATAGGAATAGGTTGTCCGAAACTGGGGTTGCCCCCAGTCGAGAAAGTAGCTGATGAGAAGGCATTGTTACCAAATGCACCAAACAAAGTAAATAGTGTCGAACCTACCGACATATTATGTGAAGGTGGTACTTGACTCCCTGCTCCAAGTAAACTATGGTGTGCAGGTGGCTCGGCGGATGGTTGGTGCGTGCCGCCGAGAAAAGGGGATGAAGGAGGTATATGACCTCCCCCATAAGGGAAAGCGTTAAAAGGAGCAGGAGTGCCCCCCATGTGGCCTTGCAGAAGAGTGGTAGATCTCCTTGCCCCCAAACCTGAAGTCTGTGAAGTGGAGTAGGAAAGTACAGGACTTGTACCTAAACTAGGCATCCCGTATGAAAATGGAGGGCCTATCGCACTTGGCGAGAAAGGGGTTGTGGCCACCGCCATAGATGGGATCAGACCACTATGCGAGGTAGAGGCAACCGAGACCATGGTGGCTCAAACCGGTGACAGTGGGTTAGGAGGTGGAAACTCTCTTGTGGTGACAACCGTAGTGGGAATTGAAGAATTCCCAAAAGGAGTAACAACATTTGTTTCCATTGCTGCATGCAACAATGTCTGGCACTCGTAATGGTGAATCAGTGCGATGATGGGTGCTGGAAGATTAGTGGTTGAGGTTCTTGGTGGACCAAGAGATTTCGCTCCAAAGAGTAAAACAGTTGATTCCTCCGGATATTGGTCGAGCACAATTTTTTGTGACTTGGTCACTTCAAAAGACCCTTGTTGGTCTAGCCTTTGCCTTAGTGGTGGCGGGGGTGGCTCCAGTGTAACTGGTGATAGGCCCTGAAGCCTTCATGACTGGCGGAGCTCGTGATCCTCCACTGTGTGAGAAGATCAAAGACACTCTAGGGCAGTCTAACCGTTCAAAAAACAACACACATTAAAAAAGTCCCTACAAGATAAGACAAGCAAACACTAAACTAATTGAAAGAACAATTACAACAACCAACACTAGAGAAACTTATCAGTGCAAGTGAAACTCGAACATGGAAGCACCCTCCGGGTATACTCTACCAAGCGTGGCCCGATGTCTATCCTAGGTACCATGGTATACCCCTGCAGTCACCTGTGCATGTCCCTAAAAATATAGGCAACTAGGTTGTCAGCGCGCGAACAGTCACTAGGCGGGTACAGTCGAAAGTCAGGTAGACCACAATGAGAAGAGTATTGCGCCTGAAACCTGTCAAGGGTATCGAAATAAAATGGTCCGAAAGACAATTGAGGACCTCAAACGGATTCGAGACCCATGAAGCCCCGTGGAAAATCCAATCGACGGAATCCCAAAACAAGCCCTCTATATATGTTCTCCACTACGATTGGTCCAGCTTTGGAAGGGTTATCTTCACTACCTTTCTACGCGTGACCTCGTGTTTATCCGCTATGTTAGAGGGGGGTCCTAGATAAATTTCACGATACTGGACTTTGAAACTCCTTAACTAACACTCCAATGTTCGATTTTAATGGCCTTTAAGAGTTTCCTCTCCACCCTAATTCAAGGCCCTAACCCTAAACTAGATGGTTGACCCTACAAACATAAAAATTCTAATGAATTTTAGATTTAGCATTAATTTTACGGCTTGTCTTACGTCAAAGGTTATGAAAGTGAAGCTAGTGATGTTTGAAAGACGAAAGTAAAATAAACAGAAAGCTTGGAAACAAAAATTTTTCTTTAAACAACTTTTCAAACTTTAAAATTTTTCTAAGATCTTTGAACAACAAACTCAAAACAAGATTTCACTCGACTACGAGCTACTTATGATCTAAGTAAACTGTCAAGAACTTATGAAAGCAAAGACTTTTCTCTAGTTACTAATGCAAAACAACACTTTTTAACCAATCAAAGAAACAAAATTTTTTTATTTTTATTTTAATGCTCTCAAAGCAAAAAGGAAAAATATCAACAAGTCAAAACCAAGAAAAAATTCTGGCCTATGTGCAACTCACAAAGAATCTCTTTAAAAATCACACACTAGTAACTTAAAAATGGACTCTCACACTTGTCTAAAAACCCTTCAAAAGAAAATTTTCATGAAAACTTCTAAATGAAAAAGAAATCTATGGCTGAGATCAAACCTAAGCCACTGACTGCTATGAMAGAGACTCAAAAACCTGAGAGGTATAACTCTTGTCAAGGGAAAGGATGACTGCCTCACCTACAACAAAAACTATCCTCTACAAGCACAATGCTGACAGTTCCACAACAAGTGTGTGCACGTGAGTTGTGTAGAGTTAGAGGGTGTGTACATGCATGATGGCATTATATAGGCCACATGTATCTCTGAAACTCCGAGACAAATAAAATACAACAATCTAAACTAGGCAGAGACCACTAATACTAAGAATCAGGATCTCTTGAAGGCTCAGACACTTTCTTTAACAACAAAAAGAAAACAATACAAGGAAAAATTCGTAGATAAAAACACTCTGAGGTGAAACCTAAGCTATAGACTACAAACAACAAATACTAGAAAGAGTTCCAAAAGACCACTGAGAATGACTAATTCTGACAGGGAAGAGGATGACTGCCTCAAAAATTTTCTAGAATCATAAACGCTAGTGTTACTTCTTCAGCTAGCGTTTACATGCGAGTTGTAAGAATGTAGGGCATGGGTACATGCATGCAGACCTTATACAGACCGCGTGTACCTCTGTGGGTATCAGAAAAAAAATTACAATCCAGCAAAGAAACAGAGATGATTGGTATGGAAGACCATAATCCCTGTTAGCTCAGACTTTGTAGAAACTTCAAAAATAGGAAAGGAAACTAGTTTTTTTTTTTTTTTTAAATACCCAAAAATATTCCCAGGAACCCTAGAGACTTCCCTAGTATGGTCGCCAGTTCTGTTGTGGTGGGAAATCCCCCTATGGACTAGTATTTAGGGTTATATTATGCATGTAGGTGAGACCGAAAGAATCCTACTTTCTACCGTCATCCAAGACCTAATCCCCATTTCTTTTAAGCAAATACATGGTTAGATGAACATACCTTGTTTCGGGCGTTCGATGTCAATCCTTCTTCACGCTTGATCACTTGTTAGCAACTCTCCTCCCAAGGATGACCTGCATACAAAACAAGCAACAAACTATACATGCATTTTACCTACAGATTAATGGGTTAGAGCTTCAAACATATATTCAATAAACTATGAAGAACTCATATAGTGGGACGGGGAGAGCATTTCTTTATTGATTTTAATGAATCAACTTACAATGTCGAGACCGGCCACCACTCTGCAAACCTGATCCTGGGCTCCTCTTCAACTCTCCTCCAACTTCTTTGCTCTGTATCTCTTCTTGCACAAGGATGGCTAAAGGGTTGGGACAATGGGAATGTGCAATTGGGTAGAGTTTCTTTACTATTATTCTCCTCTTCCAAATGGGACCCCTAACCCTTCTTTTATAGGCTAGAAGAAGCTAGGTATTTGGACGAACCCTCAGCCATGCATGGCTGGAAGGTTTAGTTAACTTACCCAAAGCTGTGTGTTCCGTCGACAACTTTCCTTTTTTTCGTGCTTTTGTAGGTACATGCAGGCTGTTTTGGGTCAGCTAGCATGTACACGCATGTAGTAATGGATTAGGGCACATGGGCCCTTATAAAAGAGGTTTTTAAGAAGAGTTGTTCAGAAGTGCTTTGGCAAAAATGGAATCTGAGATGGCCTGATGCCAGGTAAGCATGCCTGGTGCAAATTAGGGTTATAACACAACCTCTAAAATTGTGTCACTCAAATATGATTTTTACATGCTAATGGTTGTGGCATGCATCTCATGCACCCTCCTACTAAGTGCGTCAACCACCTTGTTCTCCTTTCCTTTGATATGTTTGATATCAAAGTCATACTCACTGAGGAATTCCAACCATATTCTTTGTCTGGCATTTAAACTTGGCCATCCAAACAAATATTTCAGACCATTGTGGTATGTTCTCAACTCATACCTTTTTTCCCATGAGGTAGTGCCTCTACATCTTCAAGGAATGCACTATGGCTGCCAATTCCAGGTCATGAGTTATTAGATTACTAAGAGAGGGGGTGAATCAATAATAGAGAAACTTAATCCTTTTTCACCATAAAAATCAAGTGTTATATCAATGTAGCATTATCATCCAATAGTTGCAGAATAAATAAACAATGAACAAATAAGCAATCACACACATACAGAGTACACCATTGTTTTACATGGAAACCCAAAGTG
>JASDQU010515177.1:22155-35272 GCA_032191745.1 Picea mariana | reverse complement strand
CGAGTGACCTGTCCATTAGTAATTGGTTTATTAGCTAGATATCTAATAGTAGAATGATCAGTATACAAAATGACCAGATAGCCTGTTATATAATGACGAAATTTATTGATGGCATGTATAACAGCTAAAAACTCTTTCTCTATTACTATATAATTAAGTTTAGTTGGATTAAGATTCTTGCTAATAAAACAAATGGCGTAGGGTTTCTTGTCCTCCTCCTGTTTGAGGACAATGCATATGGCAATATTTGATGCATCGGTGGAGATGTGAAATGGTATTTTCCAATTTGCCCCCCTCAACACCGGTGTTGTCAAGATCAACTTCTTAAGTCCTGAAAATGCCACATCACCCGTGTCAGACCACTAAAATTCTACATTACCAGTTAAAGCATGTAAAGGTGCAATGGTTCTTGCAAAATTTTCCATAAATCTACGATAGTATCTTGAAGCAGCAAGGAAACTACGTACCTCAGTTTGTGTGTGTGGTGTAGATAGATTAAGGATTACCTCTATTTTTGTTGGATCTACCCTCATTCCATATGCAGAGATATAATGCCCTAGTACCACACCTTCTGTCATCATCATGTGACACGTTTTGTGGCTTAAACATAACCTGGTCACAATGCATCGATCTAGTATTTTCTCCAGGTTATTCAGTGCTTGATCGAAGTCGTCGCCATAAGGAGTGAAATCATCCATATAGACGTCAAGTTCTTCACTGATCAGATCATTGAATATTCTCAGAATGGCCCTTTGAAAAGTGGTTGGAGCATTACAAAGTCCAAAGGGTAATACTCTATATGCAAAAGTGCCCCAGGGGCATGTGAATGTAGTTTTATCTTGATCTTCTAGGGCAATCTGAATCTAATTGTACCCACTAAAACTGTCTAGGAAAGAAAAGAATTTCTTTCCTGCCAAAGTATCTAGGACCTGGTTAATGAAAGGCAAAGGGAAGTGGTATTTTTGAGTGGATTTGTTAAGTTCATTGTAGTCAACACAGTTGCGCCATTTCCCATTTTTCTTTGGGATGATCACTAATGGGGAAACCCACCAACTATCTGAGATGGGCTATATAAAATCTACGTCCAACAGCTTTTGTAATTCTTCTTTAATGATATCCCTGAGGTGAGGATTCAATCTTCTATGTGGCTGTCAGATAGGCTGGACATATTTTTCAACATAAATGTGGTGTGTGCAGAGTTGCGGATCAATACCTTTTATATCAGAATATTCCCATGCAAAAGCTTGCTGGTATTTGGAGAGGACTTGAATTAGATTTTGTTGTTGTTGTTCATCTAAATTGGAATTGATGTTTAGAGACCACCCTGGTGCAATCTCGACGGTTTTGATGTTATGAATGGTTGTAGTTGGAATTTGTTGTTCCATTAAATCTTCCAGCAGGTCTCCCTGTGCTTCACAGTCTAGAACAACTTGGAGCATCTGTCAGGTTGGGTTGCTCATGGTGGCTGGATTATTGATAAACCCACTAATTACGTCATCCTCTAGCTGGTTTTTAAGTATGAGGGATTCTTCTTGTGTAAGAGGGGCTCGTAAATCCCTCTCTAGGTATCGCGGTGGTGGAAATTGTGGATATACGAAAGTTGGACTTGGTTTAGCAGGAGGATATAAAATGAGGTTCTTTGTGATACCCCCTCTAGTGATTGTCATATTACTTGCTTGACATCCTATGTACACATCTGTTGTTGCAAGCAATGGCCTGCCTAGTATCAATAGATTCCCTTCAAGTCCACTTCTTGGGTTGATGATGAGGAAGTCCACCGAATATTCCCAAGATTCGACAGAGATGGGTATATCATGTAATGTGCCAACTGGTCAAACTACCGATCAATCTGCCAGTTGTAGCATTATTGTGGTGGTTTCGAAGAAGTTAAAACCCAGGGTATTGTAGGTTTCCATAGTCAGGATGTTGATGGATGCTCCCAAATCAACTAGTGTATTGGGAAAAGAACAACCCTGGATCTAAACTGTCACTATGGGATTCCTCAGATCTGCATATTTAACTGGTTCTTGTATACCTAAAATTAGATCAGATAAGGCTCCTACCACGTAGACTGTTGATGATGGATTTTTTATTTTTTTGACGGGCTTTCTCCCACATAGTTCTTTGATCATTTTTGCGTAGATTGGGATGTCTTGAAGAGCTTGCAGGAGTGGAATATTGATATATAAATTATTGAGTTCCCCTATAATGTCGAAGTTGGGATATACGGTCGGTTTTGCTATCATCAATCTTTCAGGGAATGGGGGGGAGGGCGTTGCTTCCTTATCAGAATCTTGTGATTTGACTATGTTTCCCCCCTTCTCGATTTCTTCTGTTATTACCACAATCGAAGGTGTTATTGCTAGTTGTTTTTCACTCTCCTACTCTTGAAAAATGTTGTTTTCTTCAAGAGAGATTATTTGTCCTGATCTCAACCATGGTTTGTTGCACCCTACCGAGTTGGTCTCTCCTTTTCCATTCTCCATAATCTGGACAAGCTGAGCCGGTTTGTTATTTGGATTTGGGTGAGGTTGGGCTAGTAGTTGAGGGTGCAATTGGGATTGTGGTTTTTGGGGCAATTGGAGTGGTGCTTGTAATGTAGGTTGAGTTTGAGGGGCCATCCCCATGGGTTGGTTGTTTATCCCCATGAGGTGCTGCCAATTCTGATTCCAATTTGGGTTTTGGGTAGTCATGTTGGGCCACTATGAAGGGTAGATGTTGTTATTTGAGTTTTTCCAGGATGAGGTGGGATATTGTGAGTTAGGCCAAGTGGAAATTGCAATTGGATGATTTTTCCAGGCAGGATTTGCAGTGGGTTGGTTTTGCCAAGTGGGATTTGCAGGTGGGTATTGTTGGGGCTGCCAGTTCTGATTAGTAAATGGCTGACCCTGTCATGTGCTACCAGGAGCTTGCTGTTGATTATACTGTCCAGAGAAGAAAGAGGAAGGGTCCTACAGTGTATTTGGAGGTCGATTCTTCCATTGACGACATTGAGCCATCAGATATAATGGCTTTGTTTCTTCGTTTTCTTCTCTAAAGACATATTCCAGTATAGGAAGTGATGGCCATTGTTTTGTGTCATGATCCTTGGCACAAATAGTGCAAACCCGGACCACCTCCAAAGGGCAATCCCTTGGACCATGTTTTCTACTGCACCTATGGAAAAATATGGCCAACGTTTGTTCTTCTTCTATTTTTTCTGTTTGGCCTGCAACACATCCAATTGTGTAGTCAAAGTGCTCAAAATATCTATTTTGAAGTTTTCTAAGAGATTACCAACTTCATCTCGCATAACACCCCCGCTGGTAATATTGTTATTTCTGGTGAGGGAGGTACGCATCCTTGATCTAGTCCGTGAACATCCTCTTGAGCACCTGATGCACAATAGGATGATGTCATCATAAGTTTCTTGATAAATGTCACCCTTCCCCATTAAATTCAACGTTTCTACCCATTCATCTTTCATACCTTTAATCATATTTTCCTTAAGTACTTCACCTGGTAACGTGCCATAGGGTGATCTTTGTAAATTATATTGAAATCTCTCGACATATTCTTCTAATGATTCATTTTCTTTTGCAATCATTTGAAAGATTTCATCTTTTAAGTCTCTGGTTCTACAATAATCTGGATATTTTGTCAAGAATGCTTGTTTCATCCTATCCCATGAGTTTATAGTTCCTCCCCCTAATCCCATGAACCAACGTAGAACTTCTCCTTTCAAAGTGGAGGGGAACAATTTTAATTTTTGGGGTTCAGAGGTGTAATCATACCCTCTACATAGGATATCAAATTCAAATAAGAATGCGTCCGGGTCTTCTGAGATTAATCCATGAAAGGTTGGCAGGTTTTGTAGGTGAATTTCCTTCATGGGGGAATTGGTGATTGGATCAACTATCGGATATTCCAAAGTGGAAGTCTAGGGACATTGTGGATTTGGTTGTGCCATTTGATCGAAAATATGCCAGAAATATTCAGGGATTTCTTGATCCGGATATTTTATTTGAATTGATTGGTTATCTGATCCTCTAGGGGATTTGATTGCAATCCCTCTATCTGGGATTTCAGGTATGCCTTCTTCTTTCAAAGGAGATTCAGGATCGGGTGGTGGGTCTATTTTAGCTATCCCACTGGTTTCTCCTTCTCCTTTCTCTAGATTACAAGAGTTTCCCTCTTCTAAAGGGTTGAGGGGTGGAAGATCTGTGGTCTGAAATATGTGCTCAATCCCTTCAGTTTTTCTATGAATCTCGGCGTGGGCTGCAGTTGGTGAAAATGCCACCTAAGGGATTCGGGTAGATCCTTTTCTAGGTCCAACAGAAGCTTGAGATTCTTCTTTTCAGATGATGTCATCTATGAAAGTGCTTCTTCCTAAGAGCACTGAGCCCTGGGCTTTAGTAATTTTTGGTGGGGGTTTTGGTTTTTCAAGATCTTTCTTCTTAGTCATACACACTTCACACAACAACAACAACAAGAAAAAAAAAGGAAAATCAAGAAAGAAAAAAAACACCTATGCAACCTCTTAATGCGTCAGCTGGAGGTAGGCACTGGTATAAGCATATTAATTATTTATTGCATAGGTTCTTACCTTCCATATTCAATACCTCATCCTCCAGAGGCACAATCTATCCCACCTTTGACATTCTTCCCCGAAAACGACGCCAAAATGTTAGGCTCTAAAGATGTCTAAAAACGACCTTAGTTTAACATTAATTTATCAACTCCAGGATTCGTCTTTTATCCCAAAGAATATCGGAAAATTCTATGCAGATAGCTCATAGAGGCTAAAATCGTGTAGTGAAAGAAAATATGAGTTTATCAGCAATCATGTTCCTCAAACATTCATTAAAGATTCTAGGAATTGAAATCTAAAGTTGTGCAATGGAAAGGAACTAATTAATCTATTGAATTCATTTTAAGAGCAGTAATTGAATCTAGATAAAGACTTGCAGAAATGACTATTATTATGAATCAAATTACTGGAAAGAAAAAGGAAAATTACTTAATCTATGGAAAGAAACAGAGACTGTAATCTAGTCGAAAAGAGACAATAATCATATTTCTATTGAAAGGAACAACAACTATATTCTGACGAAAAGCAACAACAAATGTAAACTAAGTAAAAGGAACAACAAATGTAAACTAAGTGAAGGGAACATCAAATGTGAACTTATGAGGAACTGTCACGCATCAAATATCAATAATAGGAATTGGAACAACAATCATCTAGTGCTTCAGGGAATATCTATCTCTTGTAATTGACATGAAATCATCAACAGACTTATGCATTCATTTAACTATTGTAAAAGAGAATCGAATCACAAAATAGAAATTGAACTGATACAATTACAGGTCGAACAGTAGCTCCTTCAGACTGGGCCCTTGCTCCTTAGAAGCACTGCTATTTGAAATTCAGTATATAGAAATGGTAAAACCGCTCAAAGCTTCTATTGATTTCATAGCTGGTACAACATTTTACAAAAACTGCTAGCGCATAACAATTCTAAGTTCTGATTTCTTGGGTGCAATTCTTCTACATCTTTTCAAGATCTATTTACCCCTTATATATTACAATAATTTGGGTAAATTAAGCTATCCTGATGATCGAGAGATCCTCAGGATTGCTTTACTATTACAATATAAGCAACTCGATCATCTTCAAAACTGCCTTGTGCCATAAAGTCTTCAACCTCAAATAGCTTGTGCATCTTCAAGATTTCCTTTGCTATCTTGGGTTTGACAATATTTAACCAATCCTGTAATAAAACCAAACAATTCCAATCATATTTAGGATCTATGTAATCTAACTTCAACAATAACGCTAAAGAGTATATTATTCATTTTCTATTCTATTTGCTCCTAAATAATCAAAAAGTCAATCAAGATGATATCATGAAATGTGGGAAAAAGGAATATATTTATACCTTTTTCATAACCTAAGACACACATTCAAGAGAGGGATTTCTATAGCCAGTTTTAGCTATCTAGCAACCAATATAATCTAAGGGAACTTCTTGTAAAGGTGCAACCTTGTTCACTTGAGCTTTGACTTTGTAATCCTCCTGGTTATTACCACTCCATAGCCCTAAAATCTCCTATCCTAAACTATGGAGACTCCTCAGATGAATAATTCACACAAGGGAGGTAAGATAGTTAGAATTGAGCCTGTGGATATGCATCTATTTGAGATAGAGCCCATGGCTAGATAATTTTTTCGAAGGGTGGGATGCCTCTCTTTCTGCTAGAATATGCAAAGAGGTCATCCTGAGGTGACAAGGCAATTTGCCTTACATTTTGATGGCCTGAAGACCAAGGTAGGGGACCTAGGATTTGAGGTGTTTGAGACCTCTATTTCAGTTTCTACAAGAATCCCTATCACAGGTGAGAAATGGTTTAAATCCATGGCCTTAGATGCAACTTATGCCAAAGATTTCCTTAAGCTTGAATATCAAGCTGATAATCTGACTAAAGGTGTGCTAAGGAATCATTTGATTGAGCAGTTCGACAAGATATTGAGGATCATTCAGAGGTACTTTACATGTGAAGGGAGGTTCAATACACTATACCAGTACCATATAAGGCTTCTGTTACATTTTACTGGCAAAATTGAAATGAACATTCCCTACTATTTGCTAAGGAGGATAGGTAAGATGTCAGACAGGGTTCAATCCAAGTATAAGGTTATGGATACTAGCATCTTTCACTCTGGATTGATTAGAATGTTGGTTTTTAAAGCACTGGGTAAGAAGGATATCTCATGGGAACATTTTGTTATTGCTTCTCACTTCAAGTTTGATATAGAAGCTACTCCTCAGTCATAGATAGCAAGCCCTTTATCATCCACTAGTGATTCTAAAGAAGTTACTAGAAAAAAGAGAAAGAGCAGAGTTCTTGTTCAAGATCAAGAGGCCATCAAGGGGGTTGCAGGAACTGAGGAGGAAGATTTTCATTCTCCACAGAGAGATATTTCACCCCCTCCTCCACCAGAGTTAGAAGAAGCCCCTTCTTCTACTAAACCTACAATAAATAAAGGGAAGAAGCTACACTTATCCTCATCTCCTTCAACATCCAACATCAAGGTCAAAAATCCCTTCACAAGAGCATCATATCCTAAATAGGTTGTTGAAGAACAGTCCCTACCTAAAGTCTCTATCCTACAGAACAAGAAATATAAGTACCAAGGCATTGGAAATCCTATGCATAATAAAGAAGAAATCCATGTACAGAAGAAGAAAAATAAGGTCCAAGGCATTGGAAATCCTATGGAGAAGAAAGAATAAATCCTTGTACAAAAGAAGAAAGATAAAGGAAAAGCCATCAAGAAGCCTGATGAGATGGACAAGGTAATTCCTATGCAACAGAAAGAGGAAACCATGAAAAATCATGTTGATTCTGTTCACATCACTACTCCACCTGGCAGCCAGACATTCAAAATATTAATTAGGAAAATTATGGATGCTAGGAAGGAGGTGGCTCATTTGAAAGAAGAAGCCATGTCTGACAGGGTTAAGATGAAATAACTCATGGATGGATACAACCACACTCTTGACCTAGCAAGGTTTGCAGCAAGAAAGGCCTAGCCTCTCCATAGGAAGCTCAAAAACATTTATAGAAAAAACAAAGACTTTCAGTATCAGAACATAAAGCTCAAAGCAGATTTACAACATTTCCAAGATTAAATGGCTCAAAGGAACTTGCATTTATTGGCTGAAACTGTTATTGAAAAGGAGAATCCAGCAGCCAAGGAGAGCATAGCTCCAGTGAAGAAGACTACCACTACTAAAGGGAAGAAGCCTGTTGTGCCAAAGGGAAGTCCTCATTCTCCAAGAAGGAGTGTCAGGTTAATGAAGTAGCTGGTGAAAGGTGAGCTCCATTTTTTAATATGGTTCCTTTTTGCAAAAGATGAACTATTGATGAAACACTACCTATGCCACCTATATAGGCTTCTAGTACTTATTGTTCAGAGTTTTGGGTCTTTTATAAAGAATTAATCCCTTAAATAGTAATAGTGCAGACATTCCGTAGCGCTATTCTGCTACGGAATAGTCTATTTTTGATGTTCCACCAGCTTGCTACCTACAATGATGTCAAATCGCCTAATATTAATGGCGTTGCTAATACTCGAGGTTGCTACCCATTATGCACATGTTCAAGTGAAGGTGTTGTGAATAATGATGGCGCTACCTAAAGTTTGACAGGATACACAGCTGGGCGCTGCCGAATTTTTGGCAGAGACAGAATCCTACACAAAGACACACCAGGATGGCACTACCAAAATTCACTACCTAAATTTTGGTAGAGACAGAATCCTACACAGAGACACACCAGAATGGCACTACCGAAAATCGCTACCAAAATTTTAGCAGAAACTGAAGTTTGCACAGAAGATACGAAGGCTTGGCGCTACCTTTTCTACTTGTCTAGTTTTGAGGTTGCACTACAGAATCATAGTAAATTTGGTGAAGGCGCTTCAAAGGAATCAAGGAGAGTCGAGCTATCATCTTTATGAATAGCTGATGATGGAGAGAATTGTAGAGACAACAGCTGGCAGCATGATGGTAGCCACATGCCCCTGAAGGACACTTGGAAAATAAGGATTTGCACACCAAAGGGGGATCAATTCAGTTCAAATATTGGTGGGATCAGTCACCAACACTAGCATAATTTTTTAGTCAAGTTGTTAGATGGAATAACTTCTTAGATGTTTTCATGGGAATGAGGCCAGCTCGCACCTCCAGTTGTTGCCTCCCTTTTTTGTTATAAACAGATAGATGAAATGCTTCAGTAGGTTCGAATGGTTGGACAAGGCTCCCTTATACTTTAATATTTTTATGAAGTTACAGTGAACAGGTTATGTACTTTATTTGAGACATCTTGGTTAACAGAAATCAACTTCTTATTCCAGCTTATTTGCTTCTGATGCTAAAGTGTTCATGATTTGAATGTGTTGAAACCAGGTCTTAAAGTTTTTATCTCTAAGACTAAAACTTTTCTTTTTTGGGATTCGACTTTTTATAAGGTATAATCCTCGCTATCCGTCCCAAAAAGCCCGGTACCAAAATCCTGAAATCATTTTATTTTTTAATAATAAAAGATAGAAAGCTCAAGTGTTTCTAAAGTCTAGACGTACGTTCTGTAAAGTAATTTTACTCACGATAAATTAAAACCCTAAAGGAGTTAATTAACCATCTTTTAACCTTTTGGGATTCAGGTTTACCTAGAACAACACCTTTTCAATACATTTTAAATCGCAAAATCTCGATTCCCGGTTTCCTGAAAGAAATGGAAGTCAGTCTTGATCCTGATTAATTAAGAAACTAATCCCATCGTGATTTCGGTATTCGGGGTTTAGTGGTGACATACCTCATGTAAGCACGATTCCCGAAACCCTGAAACGCAAAGTCCTGACTCAATACCAATGTTTAAAAAGAGCTAACTTTGTTTTAAAAATACATTTAATGGTAATTAAGCTTCTTAGGTATTTTGTGTTTCGGTTTCCATCGAACGAGATCTTTTGAATTTTGATTTTAGAATTGCCGAAATACGGCCAAATTAATAACGAATAGATGGTGATTTATGTGACACAAATGTGTATCTCAGAAATATTCTCTACATTAAAGGTATTAAATTCTTGGCAGCTATGTTAGTACTTTTACCATAAAATGAGTTAAAAGAAAATTAAAGGTCTGTGTTTTGAAACTTATTCTCACTCTTTCTATCAGGAGTAATTCGCATCCATTCGAGCTTACACACCTCTCTTCTGTGACAGGTTTTCATTTCAATACGAAAGACATGGAACCAAAGAAGGGATCCAAGAAGAGTGAAGATACAACTGGGTTTTCTATCCTAGAGGGAGATGTCATATCCGACACCACAACACATGCTATCAACTCGATCAAATCATGGAGACAAATCTATGAAAATATAGATTACGAGATAAAAAATTCCCTTAAGGATTCTGAGAATCACCTTTGGGACATAATAGAATCAGAACTTCATAAGATTCCAACATGCCCATGGCTCATGCCATACAATGACATGATCAATTGTGATTTAGAGAAGGTTGATATTCCAACGAGAAGAATTTTAAATGACCAAGGGGGCCATCATCGGCTCTTTCAGACCTGAACATATCCAGGTTATGTACAAACTCTCACCCAATCCTAAATTCATTTACAATGCCAAATTTATAGCTAAATTTTACAGAAAGGAATGCACTGAGGCAGACCAAACTTACCCCGATTTAATCAAAGGCTGGTGGAGATGTCAATCAAAATTTAGGGCAGATACCCACGAAATGTATTCCACAGCTTCTTTGAATGAGTACATGGTTTATGTAGCCATGATGTTGTGCAGACTCTTCGGAAAAAAGAATCCTTGTCATTTCCCCGCAGAATGGGTGACCTTTTTAGAGGAAGCATCAGAAGGATTTAGTTTCACCCGAGACAAGATTTTATCTGATAACATAGACAAAGAGGTTTCAGATTACAGAGCTGGAAGATCCTAAGGTCAACCAATGGCCTTTTACATGTCGTCATATATCATGGACGCAATTTGTTTTATGACTCCATTTCCCCCGATGAAATGGAGTTGGAACATAACCTGCCTTGAACCCATTCACGAGTACCACTCTGAGCTATGGGAAGAAAACGCAAAAAAAATGTTTTACGAAATTTTTTCATTTCATGGTAATACCAATGCATAAAATTTTTTTTGGTTGTGACCCTCCTCGCATCTTTGAAATAGTTTCAAAAAATCTCAAGCCAATAGTAGACTGGTTCATTGAAGAAAGTTTCTCCTACATCAGGGTTTATGGGTGCTCAATTCCCCCTCATGTGCTTCCAAAATTCCTCTCGGATAGACTGGTGTGTAGGGAAGTGGCACACCAAATAGTGAAAGGTGGTATCAGAATAGATCTAAAGGCAGCTCAAAAGAAGTCTTGGCCAATCTTCCCTGTGTACATCGATAAATTTTCATTACAAAATTTGGGCCATTCCAAGGTGGAATCAAAAGCACTTGAAGAAGTAAAATTGTTAAATATTGAGTACAAAAGGCATGACCCTTATCAACTAGTGAACAAACACTTGATACACTGCAATATGAAAGCATATTAACATGAGGAGTCCCCTTGGGATTACATGTTCAAGGGGACTAAAACTTATAAAGAGGTGTTGGAATGAGTACAGACACTGTCGTCCGACCTGAAAACTAGCTTTCAAACCTTTTAGAAACATAGACGTAGTGGTCTACCCCAAGTACTGCAAGGAGAAGAAATCATCCTCTCCTAAGAGCAAGAAAGTGACCCCCCAGGCTTCGAACAGGAAGCACAGAAGAAGGGTAATCCCGAAAAAATACCACAGGATACAGAAAGGCCCCCACCAATCAAAGATACCTTACAGACAAAAAAGGCAGAGACCGAAGTAGAGAAAAGGTCTAGGAGGCCACCCAAGTCCAGTAAGATTAACCCCCCTTCGTCACCTAGTATTGATGTCAATACGCCTAAGGAAATAAGAGGGAAAGGATCTACAGAGCTAGGAAGTCCTATAGCTTCCTTAACCCCCTTACAGTCTTCTTTTGGATTCCCATAGACAGGAGCTCTATTTGTTGACGACCTCACCTCTATCCCCATAGATGAGATTCCTCCTTTTGATTATTTTTTCAGTAGAAAAAGGAAATTCGTTCTGAAACAAGAGATGCATAAGAAGGAGGGGAATATGGTTAAAAATCATAAAGTCCTAATAGATGGACAAAATTTAGAGGAGGAGGATTTCACTACAAAGATAGCAGGTTCCATGGGAGCCATGGCAACAACAAACTTTTTTACTATGGGAAACATGAGAACAAGGATAAAGAAGAGTGATAACATGATAGCTCAATTACAAGATCAACTAAAGAATGTTGAGGAGAAAATCAAAGAAGAAGTGAGTAAAAGCTTGGAGAAAACCAGGGCTGCCGAAAGGCTAGAAATTCAATCATTAAAACAAGCCTGGATGAAATGAACCAGAAGATACAAGAAAGTCAGGTACATGTTTCTCAGCAAAGGGAGCATGCAGAACAGTTACAGGCTAGGTTAAATTCGATGGAATGTCAAGTCATAAATCAAAAATCTTTCCATGCCCAGTCACTGGAAGTGCATTCAAAAATAGAAGTTGAACAACAGAAATTGATTTCCAAGATAGAGATTATTCAGAGTTACTTCCAAGAAGCAGATAATTCCTTCGATAATATTATTCTGAAGGAAAAGAAGCCAAAGCAGCAAGGGTTACTCTTCAAAAGGCAATCATATATTCGACAAATGAAGAGACATTCAAAGCTACGAAAATATCAGCCATAGAGCAGATCAGAGGTGACATCATGCTCAAGCTATGGGAAACCAACATAACTAAAAAAAAAATAATAGTCAAGGAAATCAGAGATGATTGTGAAGAAGGTTTTTATCTTTTAGACAAAAGATCGTTGAACATTGGAAAAGGTAATTGTACAGGACTCCTGAGACAAATAAATATCATAAGACGTCAATTAAATTTTAGAGAAAATTTGAGTGAAATTCAAACAGAAATTTCACGGCTAAGAGAAATGGATGTCACCCTAATAGATAGGTTGTTAGTTGAGCCCAACTTAAAATTGCAGTCGACAAAGTTTGCAGATAAAGGAGTTGAAGACCGTCTTTCTAAGATACAGAGAAAGGTTTATCTGTTTGAAGCAAAAGACCTTGCAGAACCCCCCAGAAATTTTACACAGTTCCTGGAGAGATGCATTGAATGTATTGGATCAAAAGAAGGAGAGCCATCAACAAAATAAAAGTATCATTTGGAAGATCTTTACTTCCAAGAAAATGGAAAAATGGAGAAGATCATGCAAATGGTTTCTGATCTATGTTTAACAAATAGTTAGTCACTAGGAATTAGGAAATCACCAATCATCTTAAGATTGGTAATTTTGTATAAATAGAATTTTTCAAGACTAAGAGAGAGATTTTTTCTGGAGGGGATTGTAAAGACAAAATTTCATTTTTCCAGAATTAATACAATATGGATTCAAGATTCCATATTTTGTCATGCCTGAGTTATGTGTTTCGTTGTCATTTCATCTTTTATTTCATACCTTCGTTAAATGCTTT
>JASDQU010515176.1:55059-66323 GCA_032191745.1 Picea mariana | reverse complement strand
AAATGGATTTCCCAAAATCCAATTTCTATTAGAATAGTGGAGGTAGAAGTAGGTTTTATCCAAAGTAATTTTGAAAGATCCGACTACTTATTTGGATATTATCCACACCTAATAAAATCAAACAAGGTTGGTCCATGACCCCAATATCTCAGCCCACCATAACTAAAACATTTCTAATAATGCACTAAATTTTCCTCTAGAGGAGGTTCCAAAATAAATTTTTAGTCTAGGTAGGATCTCGGGGGTAGGAATCCAAATAACCCCCCATTATCAGGTTCTTACATTTTCAAACAATAGAATTTGAGAACTAGGGAACTTTCAAATCCTCCAAGTCAAGTGTTCCTACACCATAAGGAAGGGAGATACCCATGAAGGGTCAAAGTCCAAGGTCTGGTTTTTTTGTGAATCCCTCCTTGAGTCACCCAACTCCTGTGAGGGCATCCATCCCATGACCCATTTCTGAGGCCAAAAATATAAATTCCACACTTTTACCGAGGTACTTAGTTTCCAAAACTTAGGATATCGACCCAGGTGGCGATTGTGGGTTGTAATCGCACCTTCATTAGATTTTGTGTGGCTATTGGGAAATATCGTCAACTCTTTCGGGATATGCACCCTCTACCTCTCATTATAACTGACTACTTCAACCTTCAATAGTTCCTCTTCTATTGGCTTCAAAACCCACTGTTGAGTGTTATTGGAAGGTCTAGTGCTAATTGAGAGGAAGGACGATATGTATTTTAGGACACAATGATTTGTTTTTATTATTCTCCCACATAGAAAAAATCCACCCATCCCCATGCTTGTTTAGTTACATTTGATTTATGTATGATGTTCATTTGATTACATGAAATTGTGAGTTATTATATTTTTGTGAAGGAAAAAAATACACAATGATCTTGTTCATTTATTTCTCTCTTGTCATCAATTGCACACATTCACTTTGCTAGTCAGAAACCATAGGTGAACCATAAAATCCTCGTTGTTCTAGACGCTTTCAAAATATTTCTCCTATTCTGGGTGGAGTCCTTAGTATTGCCAACTCAGATGATCAACCATCTCACACCCCTATGAGTGCTAATGTTTTTGGATCAAAATTACTTGGTTCCACTTCGCTTGGGTAAAATTCCCAAGGCCATCCATCTATTAGTTCTCCTTCACAAGGAGGTGGGGGTCAAACTTCTTCTCAAGGGAGAAGTACCGCCCCACAAAATCCCCCTCAAGGGACATGTCCACTACCTACTCACACAATGGTTGGAACTGATCCTCCACCAAATATTCCTATTCCATACTTGGCATCCCTTAACATTCTTGATTTGACCAAACTCATGAATGATCCCATTTTACATGACCCCACATGGCCCAATATGCCTACCAAACTACCTTACGATATTCCAAAGTTTGAAGGAAAACCAGGGGAATGTAAAACCAACCATGTTATGACCTTCCAGTTATGGTGCTATTCAAATAGTATCATGGATGATTCTATCTTCTTAAGTTTGTTTCAATGAATTCTCATTGGTTCTTCAACCAAATGGCATGTGGACGAAAAATCAGGGTCCCATGTGACCTTTGAATCATTGGCTAAGGCCTTTTTGTCCTTTTTCCAACTACCAGTTCGTCATGATACTGGATCAATTTTTTTCTCAGATTTCAAACAAACCATTGCTATCCATATAGTCGACCACATCCATGAATGGCATCGGAGACATAGTTTTTGTAAAGCATAAACCACCAAAGAACAATGTCTTGATTGGTTTCTTAAATCACACATATCTGTTATCACCAAGGATGTAGCATCCACTTTTCCTCAATCATAAGAGGAGGCCATCGGTAAGGCCCAACAATTTGACCTCATCTATGCTCAATAAATTTATGCATACACAGTATTTCCTGATGCACCTAGACCCATACCATTTGACGAAGACAAACCTGGGATGTCCCACATTATAGATGGGTTGATTGGCTCTATGACCCATCTCAACCCTTACGACCACCCATCACCCACTTATGGGGCACATCCATATCCAAAACCATATGGAGGGACATCCTATTACCCTCCCTCCACTCACCAATAATCGTATCTTGTTTATCCCCATCCACCATTGGGTGGACCCCCATCAGTACCCATGTTGCATCCGGTATCTCAACCAAGTATGAGATCACCCTCAACCCTCGCATATAACCTCAGCAGTTGTTGTCCCTTGACCAAGTTTTGGGAACACTTGGTCATATTTGACCATTTTGGAGACTTCGACAACCTGTTGAAGAGGGAGCACCAGGAGAAAAAATGATCATGGGATATCGGCCCACTTTTGGGCCCATTCTGGGTTTTGGGAATATGTAATGGGAAAGGGATGTTAGCCCGTGGGTTTTACCCATGCTTAAGCCCACTTTTGTATGTATAAATAGAAGGATAGGCAAGAGTAGTAGGGGGAGTATGTCTAATTGATGTATTCTAAGTGAAAGTAAGATTTGCAAGATCTTAGTGCCTATATGAGACTTGCAGAAGCTAAGTGTGAGTCACTGTAAGTAGTCATAGCGGGATTTTTGTTGTACCACAAGGAAGAAGGATATAGCGAGCTGTGCAGATATTTTTTCCTATGTGTAGTATGGTTTTATGTCTCCATTCTTGTAACAACTTGAATATTATAATAAAGAAGAAGAGTTGGTGGACGTAGCCCTAGGGTGGGGGTGAACCATGTAAATCCACGTGTTATGCTTCGTGCTTTGACTCAATGTGCTTATTTCTGCTTTTGCTAAGTACTTGATATGGTTGGATGGATATGCTTATGATTTGTGCTTCATTAGATGTGTCTGAATATTAGATATGATGTGTATGAAGATGCTTAGTGTTGGTCTACTGGATCTAAATCATTTTACTGTTTCTAAGTACTAAGATACCCTTAATATAAGTGTATGATGTGATGCTTTGTGCTACCTGCAAAGTGTAATAAGGGTCTAATATTGATTATTGATTGATGCTAAATGCTCTGTAAGTGATATAATAACAGATATGTGTCCCATCTAAGGTTGTAGACACCTAAGTCTTGAAACCACCCCTTCCTCTACCTCGGGTGAGACTTCATATGCTTCACAGGTGTTGTCGAAAGGGTCGTTAGTTAGAGTTTTGCTGATGCATTGTTGTAGAATTGAACCCCGGTTCTGCCCCTATGCCAACAATAGTACTGGAAGTGCTTCAACTTCCTACACTCCATATGTATTTTCTCCACAAAATAATCCATGTTTTCCATTTCATGGTCCTCCACAATCGGTTGTGCCTCCACCAGGACAACCACATATTAGTTTTAACTTTTTTCAACCCTCTCCCATTCAACAAATTCAGAATTTTGAACAATAGAATATGGAAAATCCATCCCATCCACTGAATAATTCCAAGAATAAATGGAAAAATTGAAAAAAGTAACAACTCAGAACCAAGAATAAATAACCCCCAACAAAACCATCCCACTGGGGGCAACCAGAATCAAGGCAACCAAAACCCCCAAGGGGGAACCAATAACAATAAACCATGACAAGGGAAGAACAATAACCTTAGAACTAACTTCCCTTGTGCTCTATATGGTGAATATGGACATTATACACAACACTGCCCCCAAATTTTCAATTTCAAATGGATGAAAGAATCCATGAACGTGCAACATCCTCCAGCACCACCTACCCCTAAGCAGGCCTCACAATAGTATTTGCAACTTCCACCTCCAACCGTTTTTCAAAACCCTATTCCACACCAAGGTGTTATGAATACCCAACATGAAGTACACCATGCTCCACCCCAAATTCAGAAGTATCAAAACCTAGGTCCCAATTAGCCTGGAAATTCGGTCGATCACAACATCCTCCTTACCAGCAAAGAAGAGATTCTTCTACAAACATGTAGTCGTCAATACAGTGTTCCCCTTGAATATATTGGCACATAATTGATCAGACCAAGGTCCTTCTCAAGTTACCAAAAAAAGGAACCAAGTAGTATAGAGTGCTCACATTTTCATCTCCTCCTGAGAGAAGAAGTCTCACCTGAAGCACAAATGAGAAAAGAAGATAGGGAAGGGAAAGGAGAATACTTAGGCAGGTTTCCAGAAGATCAAGATTCACCATAACCTTGCACAAGATAGACTAACCAAAGAATAGTTTTGAACTCACTCATAACCAAAAATAAATACAATAAAGTTGCGATAGCATTTGTAACGAAATACAACACATTGATCTTATCAGACACAAAGAAGTAAAGTACAAAGATGATTCCTAATCATAAACATAGAATGACACAGTAAATTTAAAAAATTTGGGTCCTTCCATATATATTATCAAAAGATATTCTTATATAAAATCTCACAGATAAAATTCAGTACTTTGGTACAAGATTCTTTCTCTGGACTCATGCCTCAGAGCTCTATCTACCCTTTTCCCCCAAAACTGGATACAAATTACAATCGCAGAACCTACATGGAGTATATTGATATTCTGTCTATGCCTTCTACAACATCTATGAAAAAACCCAACAACCAACCCTTTTACAATCATATGCATCTCATACATATAGGCTGAGTGGGATCTTCTGGCTTTAGACTCTACATGCTTTCTTGTTCTGTTGTAACTTCTTTTGCCTTGCTGGTGTTGCGTTGTCCCTCTTCGCAACCATTTTTTGTTTATTTTATTTCTCCATTGTCCAGCTCCTTTGTGGCTTGCGCAACTTGTGTTTGACAAAAATTTAGACTGTAGTCTTCCTTTTGCAGCTTCTAACCAAAAATGAAGGGCCCAACAGGATCTGACCACAATTATTGACTCACCCTCGAGTGAAGTCCTTGGCTCTTCCACAATTTCTAGGAGTGCATGTTTCTTTCCTTTGTCTTTCGTCTCCATTTTTCTTGCATCTTTTGCTTTCATTCTTTATTTTTCCACCTCTTCAAATGAAGGGCCCAACTCTGGGACCAACTCTAAGGCTCGCTTCCTAAATTCTTGAAAAAACACAATTTTTTCCTGCCACTTCCTAGAAAGGAGTGAGGCTTCAACTATGAACTGTTGATTCACATCTATAATGCATCCTTTAGGATTGGATTCAACCAGGGAGTTCCATTCAAAATTAGTTGTAGCATATACCTGATGTTTCTACATGTACACTTTCTAATGACAGGTCGAAATTCGTGCACCTCTTTCTTGGCTATTTATTGTGCTTCAAACAGAGCATTCAGATCATTGTCTACTACTAGATCTAATCAAATTTCTCTTGTTTCTCTAGTGAATCCATGGTGATTACAAATTCTTCATTGAGCGACTGTATCCTTTCACGCAAATACTCCAGAATTTGGTTGCGCCTTGCAATGATTCCCATCCAATCGCTAACTTCATGAAAGATCCTCGTGCATTCAGTTTGTGTAGTGCTTCTCTAGAATTATTTCCTTCTAGCATTACTTTTTCCATCTGCTCTTGAAGCTTTTGAAGTTGTTTCTCTACTTCACGATGGATCTCCCACAACTGTGCTTCATTATTATTTGCATGAATGGACAGTTGCGACCATGCTCCCTGGAGTAGCTCGATCTACTTCTCGGGCTCTCCTGTGACACTATATTATGTTAGTTGTGATGCTTCCTCCCTTATCTCTGGCCAGGCTTCGGAAAGCTTCTCCTGGACTCTTTCCAATTTCTACTCCACCTGGACCTTGGAATATTTCTCAAGTTTCCTGCATGCTTGGGCAAGGAGTGCTTCCTCCCTTGGAGACTCTACATCCATTTCGGCCTGTTTGAGCCTCTGGTCTAGTTGGTCATTTGAGGCTCTGATCATCCAACTAAATTTGATGATGGCCACTATGTGAGATAAACAAAAGAAGGTGTAGCCTCTCTGGTTACTCAGACTTGCTATGGAAGTCCACTAGTTGTCAAATTCTCCAAGGGTGTCTCCACCTCCTCCTCTCTTGTTGATGGACCTGGTGCAAGTCTCAACCTCAATGATAATGGGAGGAAAGGTATCACTTCAGTTATTTCCAGGCAAAGTTGCATCAACTCTATGCACTATTGTGGGTTTTAGAGTACTAGCTCCATTTGTTCCTACAATGATGTTGCACTCTATTCTCATGATGTATCAGGTTCCTTATAAACCTCTAGTACCTATGCCTCTTTGTGGACCTCTGTTATAACCCTAAATTGCACCAAACATGCATACCTGGCATCAGGCCATCTAAATTTCTATTTTTTCCAATCCATCACTCAACAAGATCCTTTAAAAATCATTGTTTTGAAGGTATACGTGCCTTGCACCAATACTGCCCGCGTACACATGCTTGCTGCCCCACTACAACCCGCATACACTCATAGAATATCAGAAAAAATGAAAATTGAATATGGATACAGGTTTCTAGGCCATTACTTAACCATTTGACTACCCATAGTCAGTCACCCCAACTGTTACTATCTCTTTTTTCCTATAAAATAAGGTTTTGGAGCCCCATTCTAAGAAGAAGCATGAGAGCATAGAAACTTTGCCCATTTTTGTATTCCCCCTTTTCCCCAATATTTGGCAACCACATAGTGAGTTTGAGCCAGAATTCCCTTTTTCACCATTGCAAGCCCTTGCCATTCCCCTAGAGAGAACTAAAGAGGAGAAGGAGACTTGGAAGCAGTTGGTGCATTGTGAAGAGGAGCCCAGGACTGAGTTTGAGGAGCAGTGTCAGTCTCATATTGTAAGTGACTTTTGTGAGATTAATATAAAGAATTACTTTTTTTGTCCTGCCAAATGACGTCTTAAACTTATATAATTTGTTTACATTTCTTGTTTATGATATCTAACCCACTAATCCATATGTAGAATGCATGCTTGTATTTTCTTGTTTGTCTTTTGGTGAATGCAATTCAGCCTTGGGAGGAGACTTGCAATTAGGAAACAACTAAGTGCAAAGGGATCGACATCAGATGTAGAGTTTAAGGTATGTCTACCAGATCCCTATACCTTGTCTTGTACGTATGATTGCGGGGTAATGTCAGGATAGTTGATAAAAAGTAGGAGACTTTATACGGTTAGATATACCTACATTTTAGAACCTTGGTGTAGTCCATAGAGGGGTTTTCCCACTATGTTAGAATTGGAAACCATACTGGGGAAGCCTCTAGGGTCATTGGGGATATTTCTTTTTGGGTACTTTGAATCATTTTGTTCATTGTTTTTTGGGTTTCTGTAAGCTTATGTGTCTTTAAGGTATGTTGGTCTTCCATACTAGTACTCCCTTCCTTTTATTGACTATTGGCTCTCATCTTTTTTGAGGATTTGTAGAGGTTTACACAGCCTATAGTGGGCCTGCATGTGTGCATACACTCCTTTCCTTTAGACAATCCATGTACATACACTGGCTGTTGAAGTGTCAGTAGCATGCCTGTTGAGAATTTAAAAAAAGAAGAAGAAGAGGCAGTCATCCCCTTCCCTGTCAGAAGTCATGCTTCTCAGGCATTTTCTTGATCTATTCCTAGTATATGTTATATTAGTATGTATCCTAGGTTTGAATTCAGCATAGCTTTCTTTTTATAAAAGATTTCTTTTGTTTTCTTTAATAGGGTTTTTAGACAAGTTTGTGAGTCTGATTTGATCTGCATGTTTGGTATTGTCAAGTGACTCCTGTGATCTATGATTGGGCTAGAATCCATTTCTTGGTCCTATCTTGTCGTCATTTTTCCATTTTTTTCTTTATAGGATAAGAAAAGAATTCATTTTCAAATTTCTTGTTTTGAAGCATAAAACAATAAAAAAAAATCTTTCATTTCTTTGTTTGGTAAAGTACTTTAGGTTACTTGCTTCATTTATCGAGGAAAAATAAAGTTTTCTTAAGTTCTTTAATTTAATGCTTAGGAAATTAAGTAGCTCATAGTCAAGAGAAATCTTGTTTTGAGTTTTTTCTTTTCAAATATCTAAGAAAAGTAGTTATGAAAAGTTTGGTGAAAGAGTTAAATTGGCAAATCTTTATTTTGTGAAGAAAGAAGTACTTTTGTTTCCAGTATCATCTTATGCTCTCCTCTTTTGTCCCTTAAAAAACATCACTGGTTTCATTTCCGTTCCTCTTGAATTGAGACAACCACTAATATTAATGCTTAATTAAAAGTTATTAGACTTTGTGTTTGTAGGGTCCATCAATGTAGTCTAGGCTAGAGCCTTGATTTAGGATTGGTGAGGAAACTCTTCAAGGGTACAAAAACAGACATAAGAATTTGTGTTAGGGAGTGCTTGAAAGTCCAATAACCTTGAAAGTTATCCACGACCCAACTTTTCGAGACCCCCCTATAACACAAGGGCTAAACACGAGGTCACGTAAGGAAAGGTAGTAGAGAGAACCCCTCCAAAGCCGGACCAAGCGTAGTGGGGAACACATATAGAGGGCATATCTTCGTATTTTGTTGATTGAATTTTCCATGGAGCTTCATGGGTCTCGAATCTTTTTGAGGTCCTCAGTAATCTTTCATAACACTTGCTTTTGATACCCTTGATAGGTTTCAGGCTTGATACCTTTCTCATTGCTGTCCACCCGACTATCGACTGTACCCGCTTGGTGACTGTTCGCGCATTGGAAACCTAGTTGAATTTATCTTAGTGACTTACATAGGTGACTACAGGGGTATGCCTAGATACCTAGGGCATAAATTGGGCCACACTTTGTATAGTATACCCAAAGGGTTCTTCCGTATTCGAGTTGCACTTGCACCAGTAAGTTGATCTAGTGTTGGATGTTGTAACTATTCCTCCAACTAGCTAGTGATCTGCTTGTCTTATCTCATAGGATATTTTTCTAGTGTGTGTTGGTTTTCAAATGATTATAGAAAGACCTAGTGTTTCATTGATATTCTCACACAGTGGAGGATCAAGAGCTCCACCGGTCACAAAGGCTTCTTGGCCTATCGTTGGTTAATCTCAAGCCATACCCACCAATGCTAAGGTGAAAACTAGACCAACAAGGGTATTTTGAGCCGACCAAGCCATAGGAAACTGGGCCCAACCCATCTTCAAGAGGAGAACATTTGATTCCATAGGAACCAACCATTATCAACCTCATAGAATAAGATCTTGGTCCTTATAACCCTCTGATCACTAATCTATCAGTGCCCATTATCGTACAGGTTAAACCTTATGAGCGTCAGGTAGTGTCACAAGAAGCGATGGAAACAAATGTTGATACTTGTTCAGGGAATACTCATATTCCCTCTACAGTTGTCACTACAGGGGGTGTTTCACCTCCTAACCAACTGTTGTCAGTATGGACCACTATGGTCTCGACTACCTCTACATGGGGCAATGGTTCGATTCTATCTATGGCAGTGATCACTGCTCCTTTCACCTAGAGTGCGACAAGCCCTCTATTTTCATAAGGGATGCCTAGCTTTGATACAAACTATGTCATGTCCTATTCCACTCTATAGGCTTTAGGTATGAGGGAAAGGATCTCTAACGCTCCTTTTCAAGGATCCATGGGGGGCACTTTCGCTCCCTATGATGCTTTCCCTTATGGAGGGGGTCATATACCTCCTTCGTCCCCTTTGCTCAACGATGCTTACCAACACTTCGTCGTGCTAAATGTAAAATATAGTTCATTTAGAGTAGGTAGTCAAGAAATTCCTTCTTATAGAATGCTGATAGGTTAGACACTATTATCTTTGTTCGGTGTTTTTGGTAAAAATTATTTCTCGTCAGCTACTGTCTTGGTCGGGGGCAACCCTGATTATGGACACAAAATCCTGTACAGGGTACTATTTTTGCACAAGGGGAAAACTTAGAAATTCCTTCCTCACAAGGACCTTGTAATCCATAGTAGGGATAAGTTCCCTTGTCAGGGATGCCGATAGGGGGAAACCACTTCCATAGCCAATGGAACCCCGGGAAAGGCTCAACACCTATTCCTATTAGATCGGTAAAGGGAAGCCCTTCAAAAAATCCTTGGAATGAGATGCAAGCCCAACCCTTTATGTACTATTATGGGAGTCATCCAATGATGTCTCAACAAGCACAAAATACATATGCTAGTCATGGCCATGGTTATTACCAGAACCCTGGCCAGCAACCCAGCTTTTTCTAGCAACTTGGTGCCAGCCAATATCCAGGATCCTTTTTCCCTGGTTCTAATCAACAACCCAAATTACTATTTCTGGAAACTTTGCACTTGCCAAAATTGAAAAGGTTATTAAATGACCCCATTTGTCACGATCCATGTTGGCCTCCCATGTCAACCAATTTTCCTTCAGGCATTCCAAAGTTTGAGGCCAAGCCTAACGAAGACACAGGTGATCATTTGACTACCTTCCATATATGGTGCTTGTCCAAGTCATTGAAAGATGAATCCATCCAATTGCATTTGTTTCAATGCACTCTCGTCAAGAGTGATACAAAATGGTACATTGAGATCGACCACTCAAGATACTCTTCCTTCAGAGAATTGGCAATGGCTTTCTTAAACCATTCCCAATTACCTATGAGATATGATGTCATCACCGAATTGTTGGCCAAATTTGAGCAGACAAAAGTGGACCATATCTCAGATCACATCCGAGAATGGAGACGCCAGAAGAGTTTGATACAAGTGCTAGTCCCACCAGCATTCCTACTCAAGTGGTTCCTTAAGTATTTGGTACCTCAATTGTCTAAATACGTTGGAACATCGGGGGTATTTTCAGAGGAAGATGAAATTATTGTTAATGTTTATGCCATTATTATATTTCTTTGCATTTCAATAGATAAGAGCATCATAAGAACAATATCACTGAGAAATACACATTCACAAGAGACACAACATTTATCCTGGGAAACCGTCTAGGGGAAGAAAACCCAGCAAAAACTTCCTTATCATAAATTGCTAATCCAATGTTCAAGAGATAACTCAAACCAATACAGATAGTCCTCCCTAAGAGATACGCCACTCTTCTTGTCCTCTCTCCAACTGGTAATTGCATCTTTCCTCATAAGAGAATGAGCAAGTGAGTTTTGTGATAAAGTGAGGTGCTAGCCTCCTATATATACAAGACTGGCATGTGTGAAAGGGTTTCACTGGTAGGGCCGACCTCTCACTCTGGGTGGGTAAACCCACCTTTAATTCTGGGTCTCAATAATAACTGTTGGGGCCAACTTCTTATTCTACCTATTACAATTGTCCGATAACCAATTTGCAAAAGGGGATTTGGTCATAATACAATTACCGACATGATTAATCCACAATTGGGATTAATCCTAGTAATAAAATAAAAATAATAATAATACTCTTTGTAGTTACATTATTTCAA
>JASDQU010515176.1:39943-50141 GCA_032191745.1 Picea mariana | reverse complement strand
GGAGAGAGAAAGATCCAGCTTACGCTGGTCCTCCATGCAGGTTTAGGGCTTCTGATTCGGCAAAAGACCAGAAAAAAAATCCGATTTAGGTAGTGGGTATGTGACATCGGGTCCAATGAAGGAGAAACCCCTATCACCACTCGATTCAACAGTTTTCACTGCCATTACAACATAGTCCCATGGCTATGGGTTCGAGATTGCGTGACCAGAAATTCCCGCAGGGGTCGACATAGACTCCATGGCTCCGAACAGAGGTGTACTGGCTCTTCAGAACAAACACAGGGTTTTTCCCCCATTTCATAATTGCACGAGGGTATCTTGCAGAGGTCACATGGTTCATGCTCAGGATAGTCCAGGGTCAAATGGAGGAGGAACCCCTGTCACGGATCCTCTTGGTCATTTATTCGCATGCACCAGGGTTGACACTTGTCACCCTTGGAATTGCATGCGTTCCATCAGCATGCATCCACTTTGCACGTTTTCCCCTTTCCAAGAACTTAGGATAAACAACATAAAATGCACATGTTCTTTGGAATAATAATAAAATATTATTCCCAAGGCTTAAGCCCCCTAGGCTTAACATTTAGCCCATTTTCCCATCTTCCAGCCCCTAATCCCTTGCCTTCTCTGTGGAAGCTCAGTCCCCCTTCACTCATTCATCATGGTTGGTCTGCACCTGGCAGTGTTTACAAATTTTTATTAATTGTTCTGCATGATTACATATACCACAGCAGGCTCCTGGCCTTCCACACTTAGGTTCCCTGGCCTAATAAACACATAAGCCACTAGCTTATAAAAACTTGGCTCACCAGCCTATAAAAAATAATTACAATTCCTTTCAAAACATGATTTACAACAGGGCTCGGCCTTGGGGACACTACACTTCCCCTATGGATCTGATCCAAATTTTCCCTTGGACTCTCTCCTTGTTCACCACAAAATAGAACTTAACTGTGGGAGTGGGGGAGGCCGCCTACCTTTTATCACTACTTGCTCATTAGCTAGTACTTTGAACTTATTGGGAAATTATTGGGACTATAATTCAGATTCATTAGTTGAATTCTTAATTATAAGGGCAAGGGGAAATTTGAAAAGAGTGAGGGACCCCATTTTTAAAAAGAAAGCTTTGATAAAGATTCTTGGTTTTTTTTCCCCAAAAGTTGGCTTCTACATTAAGCTCCCTATTTTTGGMTTTTTTTCCCCCAAAAGTTGGCTTCTACATTAAGCTCCCTGTTTTTGGCTTTTTTTTCCCCAAAAGTTGGCTTCTACATTAATCTCCCTCTTGAGGAGGAATAAAMAAATTTGGTCAAAGTATTGTACTAGAGGCTAGGTGTTTCTTAGAATCGAGTTATGAATATTCTTGGTTTTTTTTGCCTAAAATTTTACTTCTATGTTAAGATCCCTCTCGACGTGGAAGAATGGAATTTAGTCAAAGGATTGGTGCTTCTCAGAATTGAGTTGAATTTTTTTCCAAATAGGAAATCTTGTTTGCTTGTACAACCAACAACTGAGTCTCCTAACACCAAGATTTTTGATATTCCTTAGTCCTTCGCCATACTTAGCCCAAACCATAAATTTAGCCAGGTTATTCTTCAGGTTCAACTATAAGTCTATTTGGATTTATTTGAGTTCATGACTATCCATTGTGATAAATTAGATTAAAGACCTTGTGCACCAGAACTCTGCTGCAACTAATTCCCTAGAATGCCTTCAATGAGAGGAAAATAACATGCAAGAGAAATAAAATAATCAATCAACAACAACACAACACATAAATCATGCACAAGATTTATCGTCGAAAACCAAAAATGGGAAAAACTAACTAATAGATCTATTATCTCCTTGACCAAGCCTAGCCAAGTTGACCAACCTCTTATCCTCGAACCAATGATCCTTCACCACAAAAATATTGACACATTACAATGGAGTGTCATCATCCTTTAAAGTGTTTCGTTACATGCAATCCAAGGGCTCTAAAATCATGATTCACTAATACCATGTGCCCGAAACCACCATTGCTTACCTAAAAACTTTAAATCTTTCACCAAGTCAATTTTAACCTAATATTCCCCCCTTTAAACTTGACTTGGGGTTTCCCATGACCAAAGCTATCCAAAGTGGTCAAGTGAGTATGCATCGCTCACTTCAAGACTCTACCCCCCTCAAAGTTTATCACTATGGTATATGGGAATCCTTCATGCTCCCCCTTATCACCTAGCTCTATGTCTAGGCTTTACCAATAAGTTACCAGGGGTACACATGCCTAGCTAGGGCTTACAATTGTATGCCCATTTACGTGTAATAAATATTTTCAACTACACAATAATTTTTTTTCATTGTTTCTATCCTGACACATATGTCGCCATCTTCTTTCCTTTCCATTGATCAAATTCCTGCCACCCATGCATCGTTGAAAATAAAATTAAAAACCAAACTATGCACTAGGTCATTCTTGATCATCATCTATACACACTTCCATTCCTCTCGGGAAAATACCAATCCTATCATCTCTAACAACGGTTCGACAATTCAAGCTAATGATCTAGGGATTTTCCTTGGCCACCACCACAAAATCCATGATTATATCTTACACTTCCTTTAACCTTCACCAATTGCTCATCCATTCATGGAATAGTCTTCCATGCAGGTCATCCATGCAGCTCTCCTTGTGGGATTTCTTTTGTTGAAACCCTAGCTCTCTACTCCAACAACTCTGTCACGGGGCACTCCATATTTCTTGATAATCAAACCACTCTCATGAGAGAGTCTAGGATTTCCTTTCTTTGATACCACATGAGAGGAAAATAACATGCGAGAGAAATAAATAATCAACCAACAAAAACACAACACATAAATCATGCTTGGGATTTATCGTGAAAAACCCAAAGTGGGAAAAACCAACTAATAGATCTATTATTTCCTTGACCAAACCCGGCCAAGCTGACCAACCTCATAGCCTTGGCTAAGTGAGTCTTCACCGCTCAACTCTTGACACATTACAATGGAGTATCACCATCCTTTTAAGGGATTTCATTACATGCAATCCATGAGCTCTAAAACCAAGAGTCACCTACACCATGTGTTGGAAACCACCATTGTTTATCTAACAACTTTAACTCTTTCACTGAATCAATTTTAACCTAACACTCAAGGGATGGCTTCTTGGTAGATTAAAATGAATAAACATAAGAAGAAACAATTTCTTCCTTCACCAATCAAATTATCAACAAGGGGAATGACAGATAGATCTAAAATTGACCCTAGAACATGCTTAGAGAAACGAGAAAATATTACCAGCATTGACACGAAACCCACCAGGAAAGGTAACCCCAAACATCACTTCATGAACCTTCCCATGCTAAGCTTCAAACTATTCCACAAAATGGACTCCAAATGCACCTCCCTACTTCTTGTCTCTTCCCCTATGGATTTGATCCAAATTTTCGCTTGGACTCCCTCCTTGTTCACCACAAAATAGAACTTAACTATGCTTACCATTATCCCATATACCTCCCAAATTTTAGAGAAAGAGAATTTAATAAAAATTCACTCGAGATGATGGCTAAAGTGTGGGAGTGGAGGAGGCCACCTAACRTTTATCCCTACTTCCCCACCAGCTGATACTTTGAACTTATTGGGACTGGAATTCATATTCATTAGTTGAATGCTTAATTCCAAGGGCGAGGGGAGCCCCCCATTTTTAAACATTCATCTTGGTTAAACAAAAAAAAATTAAACCTTCATCTTGGTTAAACAAAAATAAATACGCTCCAATCTATTGTTCTTATGGAATTTGAAATGAGCTAGGGACCCAATTTTAAAAAGAGAGCTTTGATAAAGATTCTTGGTTTTTTCCCCAAAAGTTGGGTTCTACATTCAACTCCCTCTTTTTGGATTTTTTTTCCCAAAAAGTTGGCTTCTACATTAAGCTCCCTCTTGAAGTCGAAGAAATGAATTTGGTCAAAGGATTGGACTAGAGTCTAGGTGCTTCTTAGAATTGAGTTATGAATATTCTAGGTTTTTTTTTCCCAAAAGTTTACTTCTATGTTAAGATCCCTCTTGACATGGAAGAATGCAATTTAATCAAAAGATTGGAAGAGAATTTTTGTGCTTCTTAGAATTGAGTTGTATTTGTTACCGAATAGGCAATCTTGTTTGCTTGTACAACCAACAACTGAGTCTCCTAACACCAATATTTTGTATATTCCTTAGTCCTTTGCCAGGTTATTTTAATTGTAAGTCTATGTTGATACTCATGCGTTAAGTGTTGTGATGATAGAGAATCCTAGAGCACAATGTTTAACCCATTATATCACATACAAAACTTTATTTTTTTTAATTTACAAAATAGAAATGTGCCACCAAAATGGGGATAAAGAAAACATGGTCACTCAAATTTTCTTCCTAGCATTGCAAGGTCAACACAAAATATATTGTTTTAATAATTTTCAATTTAGAATATATAGATATAAATACATAATTTAGATATACGATTATTGGCAAGTTGAACCTCGAAAGTTCGATTTCATTTAGTGAAGCATAGAGTCCGGAAATTTTGATTTCATGAAGCCTAGAGCTATTCGCATTCTAGGATAGAATCTTAGATATTAGAACATGCTTGGAGAAATGAGCAAATATTACACAATGAAAGTTGTGCACAATGCGTGGAGTGTGCAAACTAAGAAGATTGTACAGAAGGAAAATAGAGAGAACTTACAAATTATGAAGAACTCCGCGACTATTCCTTCGATACCAATGCACACATAGTCAAGTTGTGGGAAGAAATATTAAAAATGAGTTCTCCCGCCTAGGGGATCAATTGGTCAATTTGGAGGCTAGGGTAGGTCGATTTTGACACTTGCATACAGAAAATGATTAAAAGAAACACTATGAAGGCCTAAATGGGGAAAAATTTGATCCAACTCCTTAGTGGAGTCGTCAATATGTTTTTATTGTTTTTCCACTTGGGTGAGAAAAAAAAATCACTTAACTACCTTGTTACACCACTAAGATAATACATAAAACGGTTAATTCATTAGTGGATAAACCATGAAGTAAATAAGAAAACAAGTAAAAATAAATATACAACTAAACTAAGCATGCATGAACTTCAAATGAAAACTCAAAATGGAACAAGGAATAGCTACCAGTGGAAATTTATCTTTAAATTGATAACACCTAGGAGATTTGCAGGGAGTTATGAGTCCCCTCATCCTCCTTGGAAGTTCCCTTAAGGTCCATAATACATATTGTTTCCTATTCTAATAATGGAGTAACAATGGTGCATAATAGTTCACTAAACTTCTTAAGAGGTGAGAAGGATATCACTTGCTAGGAACACGAGAATAGCTCTAGGAGAAATGAGGATTCTATAAAAACAATTCAACAACATAACAATGAGAGTGAGAGTGAGACTAAGAACAATGAGAGAGAGAAAGAGGTGGTAGATGTAGGAGAGAAAGAAAAAGGAGATAGTGGGAGGGAGGGGGGGAGATAGAGGGGGGAGGGGGTTAAAGAGAGAATGTGTGAGTGTGAGAGGGGGGAAAAGAAAGAAAGAGAGGGGGGATGGGAAAGGAGTGTTTGAGTGTGTGAGAGGGAGGGAGAGGGAGGGAGAGGGAGATAAAGAGGGCAGGTAGATAGAGAGTGAGAGGAAGGGGGGGAGATATTGTGTGGAGGGGTAGATGTATGAGAGGGAGAGAGTAGAGAGATAGTGGGAGGGAGGGGGAGAGATGGAGGGAGGAATGAGGGGTGGAGAGAGAGTGAGACTAATTGTGAGAGGAAGGGGGTAGATAGATGTAAAGGGGGATAKAGAGATATAAAGAGGGGGTAGAGAGATATAAAGAGGAAGAGTAGAGATGGAGTGTGAGAGGGAGGGSAGAGAGAAAGAGAGGGGGGCTAGAGAGAGGGATATTGAGAGGAAAGGAAGTAGARAGGGAGACATAGAAGGGTAGTAGAGAGAGAATGAGATGAATGGGAGAGACAGAGGGAGACAGAGAGGGGGAATAGAGAGAGAAAGATGGGAAGAGAGAGTGAGAACGAGACTAACAAYGAGGAGAGAGAGAAAGGGTTTAAGAGAGGTGGAAGAGAGAGGGTAGTGAGGGACAAAGGAGAAGAGAGAGAGAGAGAGAGAGAGAGAGAGAGAGAGAGAGAGGCTGTGAGAGTCTAAGGAATTTCAAGGTAAGGTATAGCTCTAGGTCTTTCCATGTCTTTCCATGTCTATGTATTTCCATGTCTAGGTGTTACCATGTATAGGAGTGAGAGGGAGAGAGAGGGATACATAAAAGGGGGGTAGAGAGGGAGAGTGAGAGTGAAATAGAGAGGGGGGGTAGATGTAGGAGAGGGAGGACAAAGATAGAAAAATAAATTATTTCTAGGAGCACGTGCACATTCCTAGAGCGAGTGCACGTTCCTAAAGCACGTGCGCATTCCTAGAGAGCGTGCACATTCCTAGAGTGCGTTCTCTCTCATAGAATGTGTGCATGCTCATTTGAATTCAATTTTTTGGCGTGGGATTGATAAGCTGTATGCTGACTTGGTTGCTTCAGATTTAGGTTTGGGATGACAAACTTAGTGGTTCGGTCTACAAATTGATAAAAACCTCCATTTTTGTGAATACTCGTTTATATCTCTTTCTTTGATGTTATTTTTCTATAGGCCAAACAATTCATTTGCTGATGAAACTATACACATAGATCGAGTCGACTATGTAGATTTCAAATTTATAATTTTTCTTTAAACTTAATATTGTTTACTATTTTTAATCCATTTTTGTCTTCACATATACCAAAATCCTAAAATACATATGTCTCTTATTTATTCTATGTTTTTTTCTCATATTAACCATTTCTCAAACAAGTTCTATGTGACACTAGAGGATATCGAAACCTACGATTTAAAAAAAAATAAAAAAAATTGATCATGTTAAGACCCTTTTATCCTGCACGAACAAAAGACGTTGTAATTTAAAGCATATGTCGACTTTGATCATCTAAAAAAAATATTAAATTAATATTAAAAATTTCCAAAATCTACACGCCACAAGAAAAATGGGTTCTCTACAACTATTCAAGTTTTTCGAATGAAAATCCATTGTCAAGACACTCAACAGTTGCATGAACAAAACATATACCTTAGATTTTGTTGGAAAATTAACATACCACTATTAGAAAAAATCAAATTTGACTTAGTTATTCACAATGTCTATGAATAAAAGTTGTATATTCAAAGCGATAATTCAATTTCCTACATTTCATCTTCTTACACCATATTCAAATTCACTGTAAAAGTACCTTGAATAATCCCTCCAAGTTAACAAATTGTTGTTTTTCCAAGTTTGCATTGCCACTAACACCTCATCAGAGACCCCCATTACCTTGCACTCACCCTTCACCGAGTCAAGCTTAATCTAACACTTAGGGAATGGCTTCTTGGTGGATTAAAATGAATAAACATAAGAAGGAAAAATTGCTTACTTCATCATTCAAATTATCAACAACGGGAATGACAGATAGATCTAAAATCCTCCCTAGAACATGCTTGGAGAAACGAGAAAAAATTACACAATGAAAGTTGTGCACAATGTGTGAAGTGCGCAAACTAAGAAGACTATGCAAAATGAAAATAGAGAGAACACACAAATTATGGAGAGTGGTGCGACTATTCCTTCAATACCGGTGCACACATAGTCAAGATGTGGGAAGAAAAATTAAAAATGAGTTCTCTCGCCTAGGGTCTCAATTGGTCAATTTGGAGGCTGAGGTATGTCGATTTTGACACCTGCATACACAAAATGATTAAAAGAAACACTCTAAAGGCCTAAATGGGGAGGAATTTGATCCAACTCCTGAGTGGAGTCGTCAATATGTTGTTCTTGCTTTTCCACTTGGGTGAGAAAAAAAAATCACTTATCTACCTTGTTACACCAACAAGATAATACATAAAATGGTTACTTCATTAGTGCATCAACCATGAAGTAAATAAGAAAACAACAAGAAAAATACAACTAAACTAAGCATTCATGAACTTCAAATGAAAACTCAAAATGGAACAAGGAATAGCTACCAATGAAAAGTTATCTTTGAATTGATAACATGTAGGTGAAGTGCAGGGACTTATGATTCCCCTCATCCTCCTTGGAAGGGCACTTGAGGTACCTAATATAGATTGTTTCCTCTTCTAACAATGAAGTAACAATGGTGCATAATTTTTCACTAAACTTCTCAAGAGGTGAGAAGGATAGCACTTTATATGAACACGAGAATAGCTCTAGGAGTAATAAGGATTTTCTAAGAACAATTCAACAACATAACAATACATCAAACTCTTACATTGTTTTCATTCCCCAAGCTTGTATTTATAGGCTTCATGCAATATTTTACATAACTGTTTCATGGTCTGAATAAGATCCCTTTGGAGGTACTCCCTAGTCTATAAATGGCCCCAAGGATAGATTTCAAGCTAGTTTGGGTGCCTTATCATGGTACACCACAGGCTGGAAGTGGGTGAGGCTCCACCAAAATTATTAATATATCATTTCCACATTTATGTGGATTTCTATGGAGACATTTGTGCAACCCACAAAATTTGCAAAATTTTGTTGTGTTGGTCCGCATAGATGTGCAGAAATAACCTTTTCGGAGGCTATGCAGAAATTCATGGGACCATTTGTATAGTTTTTTGACTTTTTGAATGAAACCTGTTAATGCTAGAGGCATGCTAGTTGGTATCTTGTGTTAATGCTTATGCCATTATTATAGTTCTTTTCATTTCAATAGATAAGAGCATCATAAGAACAAGATCACCAAGAAAAACACATTCACAAGAGACACAACATTTATCTTGGGAAACCCTCTAGGGGAAGAAAACCCAGCAAAAACTTCCTTATCATAAATTGCTAATACAATGTTCAAGAGATAACTCAAACCAATACAAATAGTCCTCCCCAAAAGATGTGCCACTCTTCTTCTCATCTCTCCATCTGGTAATTGCAGCTTGCCTCATAAGAGAATGAGCAAGTGAGTTGTGTGATAAGGTGAGGCGCTAGCCTCCTATATATACAAGATTGGCATGTGTGAAAGGGTTTCACTGGCAGGGCCGACCTCTCACTCGGGGTGGGTAAACCCACCTTCAATTTAATTATGGGTCTCAATAATAACTGTTGTGGCCGACTTCTTATTCTGTCTATTACAATTGTCCGATAACCAATCCGCAAAAGGGGATTTGGTCCTAATACAAATACCGACATGATTAATCCACAATGGGGATTAATCCAATGATTAAAATAACAATAATAATAAGAATACTCTTCGCAGTTACATTATTTCAACACTCCCCCTTAACAATAAGGGTCTTCTTCAACATCATCAGGTGAGAGAGGTCTACATCATCAGTGGCATAAAGAGGAAAGTATCATCAATAACTTCTTGAAACATTGGCTAGCATATTTCCGAGTCATCGAAAGTTTTCTTTATCGGCAGTATCACCATTCTCGAAAGAATGCCATCATTATCTGCATCAAAATGTATCAGTAAAAAATGATACCTCATCACAAGACTAGGCTGGCACATCACAGTACTACACTGGCTCAATGTCACAGCAGTTAAGCTCATAGCTCAGTGTCAGTCACATCTTGGTTTACATCTAACAACGAGGTCAGAAGCAAGGAATCATCTTGCTTTACATCTAACAACTAGGTCAGAAGCAAGGAATACATCGTCATCTTGCATTATGTCTAACAACTAGATCAGAAGCAAGGAATCATCTTGCTTTACGTCTAACAACGAGGTGAGAATCAAGGAACACATCAACATCTCACTTTACGTCTAACAATGAGGTCAAAAGTGAGGAATCATCTTGCTTTACGTCTAACAATGAGGTCAGAAACAAGGAACACATCAACGTCTCACTTTACGTCTAACAACGAGGTCAGAAGCGAGGAATCATCTTCCTTTACGTCTAACAATGAGGTTAGAAGCAAGGAACACATAAACATCTCTCTTTACGACTAACAATGAGGTCAGAAGTGAGGAATCATCTTGCTTTACGTCTAACAGCTAGGTCAGAAGCAAGGAATTCATAGCGTCATGCTTTACGTCTAACAGTGAGGTCAGAAGCAATGACTCATATTGCTTTACATCTAACAGTGAGGTCAGAAGCAAGGAACAAACAACGTCATGCTTTACGTCTAACAGGGAGGTCA